>JAOPUD010000117.1:7627972-7638177 GCA_027122715.1 Trisopterus minutus
GCTGTTCGATTCAACGCATCGCGCGTTGCGGCTGAACCATTTCGCAAGAGCTCAGGGGGTAGGGCAAATGACTTTTATAGGATAAAAAAAAAAGGGGCCCCTGTGTGTGGGCCCTAGCGGGCTGTGGGCCCTTATAATTGTCATCAGCTTACCCCCCTATACGACGGCACTGATCTAAGGGAAATCATGGTTGCTGTGGTAGGTGATCGAGTTCAGTAGCAGCAGTCATCTACAACTCATTATTTCCATGGTAACAGCGAGTTCCACCAATCTAAGACGTCTTGTTACACTTCAGGATTATGTGTAGTGTAGTGATTTTAAATTACATTGCGAATAAAACATGTTTTTTCTAAAAACTGGATATGAACATATTTAACGTGTGGCTTCTACAGGTGCATATATATTAGTTTCACAATATAACAGCGTGTGGTATGTATACTTTGGATGGTTACAACATTATTACACACACATTCACAGGCAAGGAATGCATTACGCACTATTATTTGTATAGAGAGAAGTAGATGAATTGAGGCGAGGAATTGGTTGTGGCATAAAATGCATTGAGGGTTGTTTGACCGTGGTGACATGCCTTTAACTTTCTAGTCTCTGTATGGAGGGCCTAGGACCTAGGATAACTTGTTTGATATTTAGTTGGAAGGAAATCTGGCATTGTTTGGGTGCAGGGATTCAAAACACGATGAATCTAGAGAACGCAATCAACTGATGAGACAGCTATGCAAATCAATATATTGATAATTGGAATATCCTGCATAATTTGGCTGCTGACATTTAGCAGCCAACCTTCATTTTTAATGAGCACTCAAGTTGACCACATAAATGAAAATCAGGGAGGAACATCATGTAACCATCGATGTATAGGGCTATGAAGAATAAAGAAAGCATTAGCAGCCCCTTAAGTATGATAAGAAGCAATTTCATCAAACAATTATCCTACATTGTGCATAACACAACATTTTAGATGTAAAAATGTATTTTTTATAATAATTGCATCTCATACACTTTGATCTCATGCTGCTTTTATTTGTATCTGTTAACCTCTTCGGGCGTTATACGCTAAGATCAAGCAAAGGTTGAGCAAAGTCACAACTCTGTTTTGGGACCACAGTGGTGGAACGGGCTCCCTGCTGATGTCAGGATCGCAGTCGCTCACCAGCTTCCGCCAAAGACTCAAAACTCACCTGTTCAGAGTTCACCTAGAGTTCACCTCTGCATAGCATTCTGCCCCCCTGCCCGTTCACTATTGTCTGTTGTACGTATGGTAGAAAATAATGATCTCTGCCATATGTTATAGGAACCCCTGCCTCATTTGCATTTCAGAGACCCTTCCAAGGGACTGACTCACGTCCGGTTGAGAGTAGATGCCCTCCTGCGGTTCCCCTTCCTTATGTTCTCATGATGTATATTCTGGTAAAATTAACTGGCTGACTTCACTCTATTAATCTATGCTTTTCCTACAGTCAGACAATACCAGCTTTATAATCATGACTGTATATGCCACAGACAAATAAAGTGGCATTAACTATTACAATGCATGTTTTACTGTTTAAATTAATACTCGATTTACAGGGCTCATCTCTTAAACACATGTGGTAAATCATGATGATTTAAGATCAGGTTAATTAACCAGCCGATGAATGGACTTTAATCAAAGACCTCACTTCATGTAACCATTGTTTAATCTAGCTTCATGTAACTACAATGTTTAGTAAGTCATACTGTTTTATGTAATTCTTGTAGGCCTATTGTGTAAGTTCTGTATTACTGTATATGTATATTGTGTTACCAAATATATTGTAGTTAGTGATTGCGGGAAGATAAAGTGGTAATTGGGAACGGGAATCAGGCCCGTAGTTTAGAGCGTTGTGATTGGCCATGGGCCTGTTAGTGCTGGTCAGACAATGGGAAAATATAATGCAAAGTCTGTTTGCGTCTCTATTCTAAATTATTTTACGGTAGCCGGTAATCGACTTGTGGGGACAGATCTTTTTAAATAAGTCTCCGGCGGCGCACTCCCGCAGGCACGGCGATTGAAGACAGAAAGAAGAGCCACGACGCGGCTCAACCGCGAAAGAAGAGCCGCGACCGCGGCTCGCGGGAGTGCACCGCCAGAGTCCGAGAGCTCTGTCGTATGTCCGGGAGCTCCGCCGTAACCCGGCCGAGCTCCTGATTGAATACGGAAAGAACAGCCGCCTCGGGGCACCGCGGCGCCTGGAGCTGAGCTGAGCTCCGCCGTGCACCGAGGCATCTGTGCATCGCGGCTGCGCATCGCGGGAGTGCACCGCCGGTGTCCGGGAGCTCGGCCGGTGCACGGCGTCCGGGGCACGGTGACCGGTCTTGTTTGTCAGTAGTGCAGTATTATAAAATAAAAAGCCTGGCTACAAATCATTGATTGAAGGAAAGTGGGCCCGCAGACTTTCAATTGCTTTGGCGTTAGCGCTATGTATGTCAGAGCAAATTGCCTCAATTAGTATAGCAAACAGTAGAATCGTACCTGACAAGAGAAGGCTCTTCGATTTTGCACGAGAACTCTGAAGTGGTTCTGCACTCTGTGTTCCTAGGTTGACTTGTTTCATGAGAACATTGTGGAACAGGAGTTTTCTTTACTGAAGGGAGCTGGTATTTTCACCCTGCATCGACCTCTGTGGGGTGGTTCTTGGCAATTCACATTGTGTGCTTATGTGTGTTCTCTGTTTAATGCAACATACTGTTAATTAATTTCCTGTTCTCTCTCTGGACCTTACCTCGCTCTGCAGCAGCCTGCCTGCTTGTGTGTGGGTTAGTCATTAGATGGACTACCTGGGCGTGTTTCTTTCCAGTGGTGGAGTCCCTCTCTTTCTTCACTCTCTTTATTCTCTCTGGCTATTCTTCGATTAGCAGGGGGTTGATATCCCGATGTCTGAAATATAAACAACATAAAACTGGATTGAACTAAACAGGTTGGACATGTTTGCTTCTTGCTCTTAGGTAAATGAGAGCTTATCTTGGGGAATCTTATAGATTCGGAAAAACAGCACAATTCTTTCATGGATTTTCTGAAGTGAATGCATTATGTCTCTGTACATATGAATGATTCTGAACACATCTCTGTGGACACACTGTTATTACTGTAATAATGTTGAATTTATTCTAATATTAATCCCTCATACATTTTACAATTGAAAATATTTTCATTTTTAAACCTACTGGATGGTTTTGTCCAAAGTCTCAAGAATCATTGAGAACTCGACCTTCCTGTCACATGTCAGCAGCACTAAATAAAACCCACAGAACCACCAGCACATGGTGGATGCAACAGACCTAATCCATCTACTCCATGTAAAGCGACGCATTTTTGGTACTTTTAATCAATTTATGTAATGCCTTAGTGATGAAGTTGATGTGGTGTGTTCCAGATGCCAGCCTTCCGAGTTGCAAGTTGGGAAATCTCCCAGCTTTCTTGCGGAATTGTCACAGAGGCACGCCCCCCTTTTGGTCGCCCCCCATCGAGAGAGTATACCGAACTCGGTGCATCAGGTACAATGCTACTTTATTTTTTTATTATTGCATTTTTTATTAATGCATTTTATTGCAACTCGGGAGACTTGTGTCCGCGGCATCTGCAACACACCAATATACGTGTTGTTTCCCTAGCCTTACTGGCTATGGGTGTCAATGGGTCGTGACGCTTTTATTACCACATTCTCCATCTGAACCGTACCCATGAGGTTAAATCTGAAGAATATAGGGTAAGTAACATAAGAGTGACTTCTACTCCTATAAGTAATGTTCCAATTTGGGTTTTTTTCCTGTAATAGAGAGAGAATGGGAAGAGAAGGGGTGAGAAAGCGTATAAGGCAAGTAATTATATAAGGAACAATCACTACAGTTATTTAGATATTTACAGATGGCTCCAAAGATGAAAATTATAAAGTAGGAATAGGTGTATATATTCCATCAATGCATATCAATATTGGGAAAAGATCAGATCCAATTTCAGTGTATTCAACAGAGAGTGGGTGGAGGAATGGGTGGAGGAAGCCCGACCAGATAGAGAAGTGCTATGTGTAGATTCATCAGCAGCCCTTTAAAAAAGTATCCAGAGTTGGAACTCTAAATGACAGTACATTCTTTTAGAAATGCAACAAAGCTTATATAGATTACACAGAACAGAAATATATGTCCAATTTAGCTAGGTTCCTGCCCATGTAGGAATCAAAGGGAATGAGGGAGCAGTCAAAACTGCCAAAATAGCAACACAAATGAATTATATAATAGATATGCCTTTTGGGAAAGCAGAAGTTAAAGCAATATAAAAAAAAAGTAATAAAATTGGTAAATTGCAGAGAGCAGGAAGAGTGTGGAGTCTGGGTGGCATAATAGTAACATCAGGATAGGGTGTATCACTTACACAAAAGGCAGAGATCGTATACTTAAGGAGACAGGATTATTTAAAATAATTTAGTATTTATAAAGCCTACCTAAACCCCCCCTTATTTATGTATCCTCTTTTATTTTGTTGTTAAAAGACCATAGAAAAATACATACTCCGATACAGTAGGTGGCGGTAGGCACCAAGGAAGCTATGGTTGCTACCCGCCAATAAACCAAAATAATAATAATAAGAAGAACCGTACCCAATACAAACTACATTTCCCAGCGTCATCCACGGAGGGGAACCGTGGTTTGTTTTGAAATCGAATATCAGGTAAATTCGTTTACATTTTTTGGGGGTAGTTGTACACAATATAATCGGTCTATGTAATTAACTTAGTGTTATATAGTGCATTTACTGGTAGTGACTGCAATAGCGTACCGGTAGCAGCTGACTTAGCAATAACATTGGCACTAGCATCATCCGTATTGGTTAAGTAATACGTTATACGTTACAGTATAAAATGTAATGTAAATTTCCTAACTTATGGTTAGCAAACACAAATTAAGATATTTCAATCTTCATGTCGATGCATATACTTGATGAGTAAATGTCATACACTGCATAGTGCTGAGGCTCCTCTCTGCTTACACAGCCTACCCCCTTCACATGAAGTCGTGGTCCGAACCATAGTACATTTATAGTATACCGACATGATGAGTATCAATGTGTGGTTTGACCTAGTCGGAGCCTCAAGTGTGTTCCCCATGTGAGAGATTGGTCGCTGCTGTGTACGTATGCTCAGCTATAAGGAACCGCTCATATGAGTACGTTTGCTGAGCCCTTCTCGCGATTGATCCCCTAGGTATCCATATACACCCCCTCGTCCATGTCTAGCCCAAGACTCCACATCTCTACCACGTACTATATAATTAGGTTGTTGCAATGGGAATAAACTAGTTATTTTCCCATTTAATTCTGATCAATCTAACAAACTCCACTGACAACATAAAAAAAATCATCTTGCTAATAAAGTAAAGACAAGCTATTTATAATAACACTTATGAATTGCATCAGCGCATTGGTCCCAGGAGAGATGGTGATTTATAATTACACCAAGATACTTATACTCCAGCATATGTATAGCAAAGTGGATAGCACAGTGCCCTGTGGTGGGCACTGTGTGTGTGTGTGTGTGTGTGTGTCTGTGATTTGCATAAATCCTCCACCCATCTATGGTAATGCAGAAACGCAACCGGAATGGACTTCCCCGAGGACTTCAACCAGCTGGAGCTCCTGAAGACCCACGGACACCTGATCCCCCGCGGGGCCAGCAGCCTCTGGACCGGGGAGGGTGTCGCCGGGGAGGAGGAAGAGGAGGAGGAAGAAGAGGAGGAGGAGGAGGAGACTGAGCAGTGGCTCTGTCAGAAAGAGAACTCGCTCCAGGACCACCCCGAGGAGCTGATGCTCTGGGCAGCGGAGAAAAACCGGGTGAGTGTGTGTGTTTTGGGGATGGGAACAGTCACACTCAGCTAGTTTGTAATATGCGAGAGTACCGCTTCATATGCGTCTGCAGTGTCAGGACTGTTTCCGTGAAAAGGAAGTTGTGCTTTTCCTCGAAAACCAACGGAGAACACAAATCCTGGACCAGAAATGTCCACTGACCAATTTCTCGATGAACAGTGTTAGGGATGCTCCGATCGATCGGCCACCGATCATTATCAGCAGATATTCGTTTAAGTGTTTGATCGGCGCTCTCTATAAAGGCTGATCAGAAGACTTTTCTCTTTGCACGGCAACAGATGCTTGCTAAAATGACTTCACCTGTCTGGCAGTTCTTTAAGGTGTCAGAAAAAGAGAGAAAATCTATATGCAATGTGTGGCAAGCAGAAATCTCTCATGGTGTTAATCAAGGATTAATACTACAAACCTCATTAGACATTTGAGAATCCGTCAGCTCAATCTCAAAATCAGCTGGATTTTGAAATTCTATCCATACATTTCGTTCCCCCATGTACAGCGTGGAGCGGTTTAGTGGAGAGTCTTCCAGCGCTGCATTTAGGATGGTTTGGGGCAGCCTCCAGAGGCTTCCTGATGACGGACCATGGTTTGAGTGGTTGTCTCTGATCTGGAGTCTGATCGCTTCTCTGCAGTTCTCTATCCATGCCCGTTGTTTCAACATTTGGCAGACCCATATAAGGTCTCGAAAAACCAACCGAGGTCTTCGGACCACATTTGATAAAAGTTGGCCGAGCCTCATTGAATCAGTGCTCTGTCCGCTCCGGACCCTGGTTTCCACCGGACACCTGCGGCAGTTATTCCAACAGCGAACTTCAGGCCTCCAAAAATATCACAGGCGCAACTTAATTGTAATTTCTGGCTACGCCCCTGATCTATTTGAAAGTTAGGCTATTGAACATGTTGCATTCTATACAGCCTAATTATGTCATCCTTTAAGCTACATAGCTTAATTAAGAAGCAGTAATAGGATATCGGCATATCGTCAAAATGTCCGGAAAACGAAACCTCTGCAGGTCACTTTGAACGGCACCGTTTTTTTCTAGCGGGAACACTATGGCTATGGGGTAGAAGCTGTCTCTGAGTCTGTTTGTGCGAGCTTTGAGAGACCCGTGACATCTGCCAGAGGGAAGCAGGTGGAACAGGTTGTGTCCAGGAAGGGTCTTTCAGGATGTTGGCAGCCCTGCCCAGGCATGGAGGAATGGAGAGCAAGATATTTTTCAGACTTGGCTATTTGGCTATAGCCTTTCTTTCTTGCCGTTTTATATTGTCGTGTTTTGCACATTTAGCTTTACTCCACAAGAAAGCAAAAATATTTGCCAAACAGCTCTTTAGCCAGGCATGGGCTTTTGGTTTCAGTTTCTTCATAATCTACATGAACTAATAGGAGAGTGAAATATATTCCATTTGTTGAATTCAAATAAATAAGCAGCGGTCGACTTCCCATACTTCATCAGCTCTTAATCACATTCCTCACTGCTGTTCAAAATAGTTCAAATCAATATATAATGCTACACAATATAAAGAACAGAAATGGAAGATCCCCATCCCCGCCCTGTGATCGGCGATCGGTATCAGCCGATTCTGATTCCGGTGATCGCAAATCAGGGATCTGCCTGGAAAAAAAAAAAAATGGGAGCATCCCTAGTTGATGTTGCAGCAGCACGCGTGTATGTAGTATCCTCTGGTATTAGAAAAGAGCCCAGCGTGGCGTTCCCCCTTAAGACAATGCCCAGTTTAATTGCATGCGCTACAGAGAAATATACAAACCCATCAGTCGTCTCATATTATAGCAGAACTTCTGGGGGGAAGACGGCACAGAGTCTGGGCCGGAAACCAATAATTGCAAGGGGCGGAGTTACGCCTTGTTTCACGTTTAAGTTATGGAGATATTCTACTGAAGTAAACTAATCAGCGCGAGTGGATGCGGGATTCAGAAGGCGTGCATTTCTACAGTTGCCAGCCTCGAATGTTGATTTAGACCTTTACACATACTTTTTTCACTGTGGACTACTGCTGGCCGAGTTTGTTGCAAATTCCGTACATGATTGCACATGATTGGTCGTAGCGATTTGAAGCAAAAGAAAAAAGTGAAATGCCCTGTTTGACCGTTTGTGCTCGTCTGCCATCAGACATTGGATGAACTGATTGAAGTTTTGAATTGTCAAATCACACAAACATCATCACGCTGGATATCCATGATGTTTATGTTCACCGGCGCTTTTTATTCAACTCTTTACCCCGCATAGACCTTTTGTCCAATGATTGAACAATCTTTGCACACATGTGGGTTTGTTCTGTGAATGTTGCGAAAGTTGCAACATGAAAAGAAACCGGAACCAAAAGAGAGCAAACTAAATGACTTTCCTGGTGTGAATACGCCCTAAGTCTCTCTTGCTAGAGTCATAGAGTTAGGTGAAGGCAGGTGTGGCTCAGCCTTCGCATGGCTGTAGTCGTGTAGCAGTGAAACCTCTTTCCCTTTTAACTCACACCACAGAGGAGGTTAATGGATGCCTGAGATTGCAATATGCGTTCCATGTACTCTCCGGTTTGATAAGTTGCATCTGTTGTTTCCTTCTGGAATGGTTAATTAGGGTCCTGTCTGTCACTAGGGTCTCTCACTTGTAAAATCGCCTTTTGTTCCCTGAACGCAATCAACAGAATGCAGGCCGAGAGAAGAATGTGACCCTAATGGGCTGAACACATTCTTCCCCACATGCGCACCAGGTGCAGACCAAACAGCCAATGATGATTGACTTCCTTATCAATCATCACAGTCACAGTCACACTGTCTGTAGTCGGGGTGCAACTCATTTATTTCTTATGTGCTGAAAGTGGTGAAAAACATGGTTACATTTTGTGTTCCATTGTGCCAGCCTGTCGTCCAAACTAAACATCAGAACCGGTGGTTTGTATAGGTTGTCCAAAACCACCCATATGAATGTTTTAGCCCCCATCAATTGTTTGGTTTTGTCTTGTGTTACATGTCGACTCTAGTTGAGTATAACCTGGTTGTCGGCACCTGCAGACGACTAGACAATTAGGCTGAGACTATTCAGACTCAGCCTCCTAATCAACCAGTCTTAGGCTTAGAATGATAATTTATTTATAGAGCTTTCCTGACCACTCAACACTCACACTTAAATTATTATTAAGCTGAAGGCGTTGACCGGCTCACATGGTGAGGTTAGGAAGTCCAAAAATTGCACTGTGCGAAACATTCTCTCGGTTCCAGATAATTAGAAGTTACGGGTGTAAACGAGAGCCATTACCCCACGCATACTCATCGGGTGATCTATTTGAGTAATTATTTTCTGTGAAGAACCGAGATGGTGGTAAATAAGCGTGTTTGTTATAATGGGATTTCGTTTTTTTCCACTATTGTGAGGATTGTTTTTCACAACGCTTTGTCACAGTGCCCATCTGCTCCGTCTAATGGACTAACCCCAAGACAACCCGCGTAATTATTAGCCGGGTTCACCGTCAGCTGGCAACGTCTCACAAATCGCGGATGAGCTCAAAGCTGTAGGCGAGGAATTTTCACTTTCCTTCCCTGGATATTTTTTTGGACCAATCACGATCCTTTAGGAGGGTATCTGTAGGCGTCGGTCACGCGGAACGGGGGTACCGACCAACGGGATGTGGGTGGCCACCGAGTGGAAGGGACACAAGGGCACTGAGAAGTTAATACTTTAGTACTGTCGACTATGCAGCCATGGCCTCCAGGCTACACTTTTTTATTTGGACCTCATCGTCATGGAGATCGCAGGGTTTATATTTAATTGTGAGCATGACATTTTAATATTGGTTTCAGGGTCATAAGAAATGTGTGCCAAGTGTCTCCGTAGGGGTGTGTTTGTGTGTGGTGATGGTCAATGATGGATAAACCCTAGGGTTGTGTACACAATACATAAAATACATCTCTAGGTTGTATACAATATTCAATGATGTCCACCATACTCTGTCCATATGCTAAAAAACATGCATGTGGATACGGGAGAACACAGAATGACCATAATGTATATTACTATTTAAGTGCTGCAACTCAACTAGAGTGGTTAACTCTTTGGATAAAAGCTTCTGCACAACAGCATACAAAACTCTCCCCTTACCCCCTCCTCTCTCTCTCCACCCCCTCTCTCTCTCGCTCCACTTCTCTTACTACTCACTCTCTCTCCCCCTCAGCTCTCGACCGTCCGCTCCCTGCTCGCCGCCGACCCGTCGCTGGCACGTTGCCGCGACGACGACGGCTACACGCCGCTGCACCGCGCGGCGTACGGGGGCCACGCGGAGGCGGTCGCCGCCCTGCTGGCCG
>JAOPUD010000117.1:7763541-7774812 GCA_027122715.1 Trisopterus minutus
TCCTTCACGCCTGGCCGTCTGTCTGGTGTAACTGTCTCCAGTATTTAAAACACTCCGCATGCGTTGCCTTACCGCTGCTCTGTTGAACCAAACCGCACTCCACAAGGCAGCGTTCCCCCGTCTTAGTGATGTGCGTAACCCCTCCCCGGACCCAGCCCGCCGGACGCAGCTCCTCTCATGTAAATCTCCTCCGGGCAGAAACCAGGCAAATGCCCGCCTCTTTTCCTGTCATGTGACGTAGATGGTTCTGTGTCGTGTCTTCTCAGTGCTCTGCTCTAGGCCGCATTCAAAGTGTTTATCCCAAACTACAAATATCTACCATATTTGACTATTGACTATTTTTATGTCTTGCAGATGGTTTGCAAGCATTTGGATTAGCAGGAATTCATGGGGGGGGCGGGCAGGATAGTTGTTCATCGGTTTGACTCCCAGAGTCTTCTGGCCCTTGAGTAAGAAATCATTGGAAGTCCTGGCTTGGCAGACCAGTTCCTTTGGTCAGTGTCTGTCTCGTGCTGCTGCTGCAGATGTGAAAGATCATTTTACACAATAAGAAACCCAACAGCACTGTGCTTCTGGTGTTATGTTTGCATTTTGGGATAAAACTTTGGATGTCTTGTATTGTGAACGTATAAACGGTGGCTAGAAGAGTCGGTTGGTAGTTGTGTGGAGCGTGGTGCTATTTGGACAGAGTTTCAACAACAACATAATAATAATCACATACGGGGTAGCACAACCAATCTTTCTACCAAATAGGGCTCTTGGTTTTATTTAGTGTTTATATCTTGCCTTGTGTTTCTCTTCTATGAAATGTTTTCATGTAAACTTGTGTTGTGATTTGAAGTGCTGTATGAGGCACTGAATTTGGGGGTTTACCGAAGGATTCTGGTAATATGCTTTAGTTAAAACAAATAATGACCTTAATTGTGTATTTGAAAACCTGTTTTCTCCCCCTCGTACTGTATTTTAATTATTATTTTTAATAAATGTTATCAATATTATGCTTTCTGTTTAATTGCCATTTAATGAAATGGTCGACTATGGTTTGATAGGAAGGGAATTGCTGACTAATGAATTAAACTGTCAAAACTGCAGTTTTTGTTTTGTAAATGCTGAGTTGAAATGTTTTTTTTGTAATTGTATTGCTAGTACTGACGATTATGATGACATTGTAATGTATCTGAACTTCTGAAGCATGTTTTTGGTAACCTTATTGTACAGGTTATGTATTCAATGTCATGTTATCTGTTACTGTTGTTGCTTTTGTGCATTAATTGTACAAGGCTTTTCATTAAAAGCTTATTTCACTTGTTTTGTGTTGTTTTATACTTTAAGTTAGATGTATATCAAGATGATATACTACAAATCATTGCAGATATTACAGATAAAATTGTGGAGTAACCAATGCTTAATTCAACCCCGTTGTCTTTTATGCTTCCTGACCTAATAGTTTTGAGGGAACGTTGTTGTAGTTCTCTACTTATCCACTTGGGGGCGGCATGTGACCGGTTGGTTGATCTATATATAATGATGAATTAATTAAATTAAAGTATATGGTAAACTTGGTTGACCACGCCGCTATAAGGTTCATGCGCCACTTTTTTAATATATATATATATTTATTTATTTATTTATTATTTATTCTGTAGTTTTTTTGTAGATCAAAATTAGTATAAATGTTTTAATAGAGGATTAAGACTAATGTTTGAATACTGAAAGGTTTAGAGTGATAGGATAATACAACCGACCCACATCTGTGTGTGTGTGTGTGTGTGTGTGTGTGTGTGTGTGTGTGTGTGTGTGTTTGTGTGTGTATTTGAGTGTGTTAAAATGAGGGAGTGAAAGCGATTGCCAGCAATGGATTGGTTCACTGCAGGAGAGATATGAATAAAATATGAGTCTGGCTGTGCAGAAAAAATAGTTCAAGTCCCGAGATGTGGAACCATTCTTGCATGTACATAAGTGCATGTGATTGTGTTCCACAAAGAGACAGAGTAAGCACATTGACCGTTCATCTCTGTCCATACATTAAGCCGACCGTTTAGCCTCAGCTCTATTGATTAAATGCTGCGTTCAGGCAGAGACTCTTACCACCACAACTACGGTCAAGACTGGCATGGATGTCACCCATCACCCGGGAAGGGGTTAGGGCAACTTGCTCCTTTAAAACGCCTGTAAACCGCAGACATTGGGGATCGAACCCTGAAACTTCTGTCTGCTTACGTCAGACACCCTTACCACTATCCTATGATGACACTTGTTCCGGAATGACAATACGTGAGGAAGATCAACTGAGGAAGAAAGAAAGAGAAGCAGGAAAGTATCAAGGATTGCTAATTGCTTCAGAATAAAGGATTTGGCTTTAAGCCTAAACACCATATACGACACATCCTTTGTCGCTCATTCTCCAGGTTCATTGATTCTTGCCGCAGAGAATGTGATGGAACTCAAACAAACGACCGTCGAGCCAATCAGCGTGGGGACACTGGGTCATCCTCAGAGCCCAAAGATAATGGCTGAGCTATCCAATTTAACTTGAACAAACAATGTGCTCCGTGGTCTGTTATTAGTTCCATTGGCTGTCGATGGCTTAGCAGAAGTTAGTCAATACCATTACTGATGAACACAGATCACCTCCCGGGCCTGCAGACACCTCCACCAAAGTGCTCCTCTGTCTGAGTAGAGTGTGGATGGATGGCTTATCCTACATCTTATGACAAGAGGAAGCAAAGGAAAAAATACAATTATTTTAGTTAGTTAGTTCAATTATAGAGTACACATATAAATATATATATATATATATATATAGGAAAAAAAATTATAGAGTACACATATAAATATATTTATATATATATAGGAAAAAATATATTTATATCATGATTTTATAAAGAGTGCTTTCAAACCGCTTGACCTTGTTATTAGGTCATCAAAACATAAAACACACTCACATCGCTCAGATGAACACACGCATGCACGCACAGGCAAACTCACACTCACATGCACACGCAAACCTGACAGATCCTCTGTTTGTTATGGTTCCATCGACCGAGTGACGCATGCCCACATCCTCTTTCGCTCAGCATCCTCCGCCTCCTTCTAGATCCCCATAGTAACGCACTGGAGGAGAGGAGCTTAGTAACGAGGAGAGAGACCTGCCGTGGATACATCGAGCTGCGCCCGGGCTGAGTGAGACAAGTGGTGGTTTAGGCTGCATTTTACACCGGAACGACGCAAGGTTACATCCCTCCTGATATCCGCGGACGCTGAATTACTCGTGCGTGTGAGTGTATTTTAATTAAAAAACAAACTAGCCAAACCCTTCTAAGACGTATAATCTGTGTATTGGGCGATCGGTCAACCCGGCGATAACATCTTTAAATACCAATGGCGATCGCTTATCGATCCAGCAAGAAATGATGTTGCGTTCCCTCCAGTAGGATAAGGCATGCGTGTTTGTTTTTCCTCTAACTTTGAGTGGGTTTTTTAGATTACAACCACCTTTTTGAATACATCTCCGGAGCTTCTTCACCGGGATGAAGTTCGTCGTGGTTCTCGTAGCCGCGGGCACGGTGGCCTTCCTCGGCGCGGTCATCTGCATCATCGCCAGCGTGTATCCTCGGAAGAGCTTGGCTCCGGGCGTCGACAACGGCACGCTGGCATCCGAGATGTTCGACGCCCTCGCCCCGGGCGCCGTGGCTCACGCCGGGCCACTGGGAGCTCTCCAGGGCGGCGGCGGCGGCGGCGGCGGCGGCGGCGGTGGTGGTGGTGGGTCCTTCGACGGAGGAAACAGCCTGGGAGGGATCGGCTTGGACGTCCCAACTCTGAACGAGCTCGGCACGGGGGACGTGGCCGGAGGAGGGTCTGCCAAGACCTTCAGCTTCAATCGCTTGATCTGCACTCCGGTTCCGGTAGGAGAATGTAACCACAAGATCTTCCGGCAGCAGCAGCCACAGGCGGACGACCCGTGGGCTATGGGTGAGGACTACCTCCGGACCACGGCGATCGACCTCCGGCGATTGATGGTCCAGCAGGACGACCAGATCCTCATGGACAAGCGGACCATCATCGAGCTCACCGGGAAACTGAACGAGTGCGAGAGCAACCTCGAGGACGACAAGAACGTGCCTGAGCGCAGCGTGGGACCGTGGAGCAGCAACCGCCGTTTCATGGCGGGAGATGACGTAAGCTCCTCGGCGGCGGCGCAGCTGCAGACGGCGCGGGCCGTGGAGGAGCTGGAGCGGGCCATCATGGATCTGAAGGACCGCATCGAGAAGCTGGAGGTAGGGAGGCCTACTTATTTCCAACTTCCTAACAATGACACGTGGATGTTTGTTCGCTGACAGCCAACAGTTTGTTGTCAGATAATTCAGTTCAGAAAAGGCTACACAAAAAAAACATATAGGCCTATATATTCAATGCTGAATATATGATGGCTGAATCGACACTCCCTCCAAGCTTCTATTGACAAACCATCAATAATAGAAGTGTCTCGCGTGCGCAAGCATGTTCGTCATAGGTGATTTGTCATTCGTGTCTTGGCATTATCTGCCGTTCCACTTCCCCCCTTATCTTAGTCAACCCCCTGCATGTGTGTCATACAGCTCTATGATGACGCTGATGCTCAGTGTGGTCCTCCACCCGCTCCTCTTCAGCCCCACCCTCTCACCCATTGCCTCCAACCTCTCCTTCACCCGCTCCATCTCCACCCTCTACTCTTCCGCAGCCACCCTCTCCTCCACCCTCCATCCCTCCGCCTCCTCTTCCACCTTCGCCCTGTCCTCCACACCCTCCACTGCCATCTATACCTCCCCCTCTCCACCACCTCCTTCACCTCCGCAACCCCAGCACCCTCTCCACCTCCTCATTTGGCACCAGAAGAAGGCATGAATAAAAGATGGTTTGAGCTGGAGAGGAGAGGCGGGGAGAGGGAGCAGGGGAGAGCGGGAGACAGAAAGGGGTGGGGGAAAAAAAACATAAAAATACCACATGAAAGAGCGGATGGACAGAGAGCTTTATAAAGAAGATACTGAGTAACAAACACAGTAAATAAAAAAACAGCACATTCAGACACTCGCCCATGCACGCACACACGCACGCACAAACCCACACACTGACATTTATGTTCAGGACATCTGCATCTACTTACTCAGCAAGTAATCGATTTATGTCTCTCATCATGTATCAACACCACACCCATCTCTGCCAATATACCAATAAATAATCAATAAATGTAACCTTCTCTATCATCACATAGACTTACTACCAATACCACACCCGTCCCTGCCAGTCTACCATTATATAATAAAAAAATTAATGAAATCGTTAATTATCCTCTTTTAAATAATTGTTTCAAAATGTTGTTTAATACATTTGATCATCCAACTGGTACGCAACAGGTCTCATTTATTTTTAACTACATTGCTGGCAGCTCTGGAAGCAGCGTCACCCTTGTCATAGATTACATCCTATAACCATCCTATATAATATCTTACACTGTAAATAACAATCCTAAATGTGACTTGTTTCCCCCTTTCCTCTCATATTCCCGATTCATTGTGTGCTCTCCAACTCTCCCCTAGCCTGGGGAGGTCACTTGTTGTGGCTGCCTCCAGGCTAACTCTCTCCCTCTTGTGCCTCAGGCAGAGATCGGTCCGGCTGCACTGAACCTCACCGACACATCGCCCGGCACCACCAGTAGCAGCAGCGCAAGCAACACCGGCAGTCCCAGCAACAGCGGTAGCGTCACTGTCACCGTCAGCAGGACTACCGCCCCCCCGGCCCCGCCCGGGACCTCCGGGCCGGGGGCCCCCGGTTCCGGAGGCCGGCGCCCCGCTGCCAGGCCCGCGACCCAGGGCGGGAGCGCCGGGCGCGGGGGCAAGGGCCCCTGGAAGGTGGGCGACCTGGAGGGGGAGCTGGAGAGGAAGATCAAGCTGCTGGAGAAGGAGCGTCAGACCATGAGGGAGGAGAGCCAGGGCCACCGGGACAACATCGACAAGGGCCTGGAGACCGTGGACCACCGCCTGGCCGAGCTAGAGCACAGTGAGTGACCCCCCCCCGTCCGCTGCCGGTTGGGGGAGCAGGGCCGCTGGCTCCACCGCTGCAGCACAATGTTTTCCACACCCCTGAGTGCCGCCCCTGCTTAATCTGATACGTAGACTAAAATGTGTTGGCTCGGTGGAGTACACACACTCTCCGTCTCCGCACCGCCCTGCAGGCTGGCTGGGTTTTGTGTTGTTCTGGTGCCGTTGTCTTGGGTAATAAAACAATAAATGATCGTATTGTGATAGACTTTTGATCAATATCAATATAAAACATGTTATATCGATTATATGTATATCGATAAGAGTGTGGACCACCGAATCTAGGAGCTGGGTTTGTTCTACAAACACGGTTTGCGTGCTTATTTACAATATTTTGTGTGTTTTTTATTGTTGGGGAGACATAGAGGGGCTGGGGAAGGGGCGGATCGTATAGGTTGTAAGGGTGTAGCCTATTAGCTTGGATGAGCTTGTATTGTATTAGCTTGTGCATATTAAGTTCAACTGGTATTTTGGCAACTGGAGGGTTGCCCTCTTGATCCCCTGGCTATGCTTAATGACAGACGCTGAAGCCCAAATTGCTCCTGACGGCCTGGTTCATTTCAGTCTTCATAATTGGAGCAAAATGGAGCAAAGATAATAATGAGGACTTTCCTTTTTTGTATTCATATTAATTTTGATTTAGGCTGCTTAAAGCTAGGGCAAACTTCTCTTTCCTATTTGTTGAAAATTCTCTGTCAACAAAAGCATTTGATTGGTAAATTTGAAAGATTTGAATTCTAAATGAATTAAATGCTCCAAAAAATCATCATCTTTGGCTGTTGCAGCCCTGTAAAAAGCCGTCAAAGTTTACCTTTCAGCCCATATGAAATAATTGGCCTGTCTACCTATCCTGCTACCTGCGTGCACTCATTGTACAGGAATGGGGTCTGTAACCATCCACATTAGGTTGGTAGGTAGGTAGTTTTGTTTTAGAACAGAGTTGTTGTAAAATGTTAAGATAGAAGATATAGTCTTGAAGGACAAAGAATAAAGAGCTTTACTCTTTTCGTACATTCAAATCCTCTGGTAATGGAGACTTAGCCACCTCGCTGCAGATCGATCCAGCTCATCCTTATTTAGAGAGGAAATGCCTGTAAGGAAGGACTCCAGCCTTCGTTTGCCGGATAATTTCATGCATGTGTCCTTGGCGCTAGATAGAAATACCCATACGGTTTGCAGGGTCTCTCACAACCTTCAGATAGCTTCTTCGGCTCTCCTGCAATTACCTTGCCCAGCATTGTCATTTCAAAACACCACCTGTGGCGGTTCCTACTAGTGTCCAGGACCTGCCAAATAGTTTGTGCAGTAAAATGAGCAAAACTTTCTCATTGCCAGTCAAAATGTGTTTGTATTGCGGATGAGATTAGGATTTGCTGTAGCACCATTGATGAGATGTTGCCATATTGTTTGCACTATAATAAGCTTATATTTATGTGCTGTTTTTCAGACATGATTATTTCTATCTGTTTTTTGGTGCATTCCTTACAGATGTTCCAGTATAGATTTTGTGGTTTGGGTTGTTCTCAACACATGAACAAAGCATTGAAAGTGCCAAAGGCCAAATTAATTAATTAATACGGGTAAATTTGTGTTGAGCGCTGAGTAGTTTTATGTGGGTGTTTTTCGTCTTACATCTTCAGTTTCTGTTTTTCTTATCTAACCCAATTATTTTGTTTCTCTCTCACACACTTTTTCTCACTTCCTCGTTCCCTTCCCTCCCTCTCTCTCTCTCTCTCTCTCTCTCTCTCGCTCTCTCTCTCTTTCTCAAAATTTTACTCTCTCTCTCAATCTCCATCTCACCCCACGTTCCCAGCGATGACAGAGCTCTCCTTCCCCGATGGCTTCGTGATCTCCTTCCCGATCCGGACCAACTACATGTACGGCCTGGTGAGGAAGGAGATGCCAGAGATGTACGCCTTCACCGCCTGCCTGTGGCTGAAGGCCAAGGAGGGCGGCATCGGGACCCCCTTCTCCTACTCCGTCCCTGGGCAGCCCAACGAGCTGGTCCTGCTGCAGGGGGTCCACAACCCGGTGGAGCTGCTCATCAACGACAAGGTAACATATACAGTATCTAGCTGGCTGACTGGCAGGTTGACTTACTGGGGGGGCTGAAAGTCTCAATGGCTGACTGACTGGAAGGCTGACTGAGTTGCTGACTCCCTGCTGACAGTCTGACTTGCTGACAGTCTAATTCACTGTCTTACTGGCTATCTATGCAACCTACTGTGGTCCATTATGTGTCATTAGTCTACCACGCTAGGGAAGTGCTACGCATTGCATGTGAGCTGGCCGTGGTGAAGGGAAACCTAATCCACGGCCAGTCCGTTTAGTTTCCCTCCCTAGAGCACTAACGTTGTTCCCCTGTATGCCCCTAGGTGGCGCAGCTGCCCCTGTCTCTGCTGCAGGATGAGTGGCAGCATGTCTGTGTGAGCTGGACGCTCCGGGATGGGGTGTGGAAGGCCTACCAGGGTGGCAAGATGAAGGGCAGGGGAGAGGGGCTGGCCGCCTGGCACCCCATCAAGCCCGGGGGAGTCCTCATCCTGGGGCAGGAGCAGGTCAGACCACTGGGTGCATGGATGGTAGACGGTTGGAGAGATGATGGTTGGACGGATGAGATGGGTGGACGGATGGATGGATGGGGAGAAGATAAATGGATGGATGGATGGATGGAGAGTTGATTGAGGATGGAAAGATAAATGGATGGCAGATGATTGACGGCTGAAAGATGAATATGTTTTTGATAGGTGGATGGGTGGCTGGGTGGGTGGGATGATTGGAAGGAAGACGGATGAGTGGTTGCTAGATTGAGAGATGGATGTTGTCTCGTTAACAACAGACCTGTTGTTAATGTCATCCTTATCGTTTTCTTCGCTCTTTACCCAACCCAAGGACACACTGGGCGGTCGGTTCGACGCCACCCAAGCACTGGTGGGGGAGCTGTCCCAGTTCAACCTGTGGGACCGGGTGCTGAAGCCAGCGGAGGTGGCTGCCCTGGCTGACTGCAGCTCCCCCGTCCTGGGCAACATTGCTCCCTGGACCGACCTGGACGTGGACGTCTACGGTGGGGCGATCAAGGAGTCCCTGGACCCCTGCCACGCAGCCCAGAGGACCAACCCCAAGGGAAACAAACAGTGAGGGGGAGCAAGGGGGGAGACATCCAGAGGAGGGGGAAGGGGGGTGAGGGAGATATGGAGACCTTGTGGCAGATGATTGTAGTGAGCTTAAAGATGGGCATGAGGTGAAGGAAACGGGCGGCGGAAGATTCAGCGGTCCCTCTAAACATCTGATTAACTAACTCGATTCAGATAATGTATGTTGACATATTTTATATGAATACACGTTTGTTTGTTCAACGAGTAACAAGAGTGGGAGTGTGGAAATATAACCATGTAACCTAACACTTATCTTAGGCTATAACCTTGTCCTTCATCTAGGATCTGGTCTCAAAGGCAAAGGCATACAAATTAAATTAAGACCAGACAATAAAAGGATAACTTAATGTAAATTGCTTATTGTTGGAGTTTATCGACTTTGTGAGCCGAGATGGCAGGACGTCGAAAGCCCATTCCTCATTATTATATTGATTTTCCAATACCTTTGGTGAGGAAAGGTCACCCAAAGTGTGAAGGATTTTGTTGTGTTTAGCTCTCACATCACACACAAGTGGTTCCTTGAGATGCAGTCACACCTCCTGGGTCACCTGGGGACAGGCAGCATGAACGTACGCGGTATTGATGCCAGAAGTGTATTATACGATTTGTATTTGTTTTGTGTATTAGTTGGTATGATCGTTTGCATTTTTTGTATTGTTTTTTCATTTGTTTGATTGCATTGGTTCATGTTGACGGTAGGTTTTGTCTAGTAAAATTGGATCTACTGTCATGGGTTTCACTGTTATCTACTTTGTTTGGGTTGACATGTGCTTTGCCAACTATTTTACCTGTGAGTTGTGGATAAATATGTGGAAGCTGGTGACGGATGCCATAGAAGAGGTGTGTTTAAAAAAAGTATGTTTTGGAAACGCACCTGTGTTTTCAGACCGCCTCAGATCCAAATTGGACGTGAAGGAAATCTCATGAGGTCCACACACCCTAGAGGGGACGAAACGGCCCATAAAGATGTTTTGGGGGAATTTTTGTAATGTTTTTTGTGCTTGGTTGCTTAAGTTTATGCTGAATTGTGAATTACTTTCTGAGATATCACCTCCTCATAACTCATGCTATATTTATTCACTTTGATACTCAAGGATGAGCACTATGTTTGCTTGAATTGTTTCTTTTTTACATGTTGATGTTAGTGTGCTTTGATTCTTTTTATACATTGCGTGCAGCATTGATTTCTCAGTGCAGTGTCGTTAGTCTATTCTAGTCTATATGTATTTCATTTATACACGTTCTGTGGTTTAATGTATAACTGCTACAGTCTCTTTGTGCTGTTCTCTGCCCTTGCTATAAAACATTTCATCGTCATAATATCCCACTCTACTCCTTCTCATTTTATCTGCCATCCACATTGCTCTACATTTGCCTTGCCTCTCAATTGGATCTGAAAACATGTATCTTAGCCTCTGCACCAATGCCTACCAAGGCACTCACGCTGCACCGCACCAAACTGTGACCGGGTTTGGCCTCCCTTGGTTGGGCACCCTGAGATATAACTCGATGAGATGTAACGTGCACGAGCATGAGCGTGCACCCTTCTGCGTGCATGAGGCGTGGAGTGCCTGATAGATCTTTTATACTCCACGGCAAACGGGAGAGAACAGTAGACTTCCATCCTCCACACAGTCTGAGCACGACCGGCTTCTTGGCCCTTTTATACACCCACGGTGTTACATATTGAATATCAAATAAAGTGGGAAAAGAGTGTAGTGTAACATCACTGTATGATTAACCCCCTCCTCACATGTAGGCCTACCTCACAGTTTCTGTCCCAGCTGAGCAGTGACGCCTGTGTCTTCAAAGTGCCTGTTTGGGCGCACATGCCCACAACCAAAATATTATCCGTCAATGCCTCCTTTCACTCTGCTGCTCATTTTCTTCACTCCTCTTCTTCGCTCACTTCACTTCATTCTCTGTCTCTGTCTGTCTCTGTCTCTCTCTGTCTCTCTCTCTCTGTCTGTCTCTCTCTCTCTCTCTGTCTCTCTCTCTCTCTCTCTCTCTCTCTCTCTCTCTCTCTCTCTCTCTCTCTCTCT
>JAOPUD010000117.1:7801393-7828819 GCA_027122715.1 Trisopterus minutus
GGGGGGGGGGGGGGGGGGGGGGGGGGGGGGGGGGGGGGGGGATTTGTAACCATGGCAACGCCGGATCCAAGGCCTTGAAACCATGCCGCTGATGTGGACGATGCTGCTAATCGTTGATGACGCTGATGTTAGATGATGATGTGGATGTCGTGAGTCACTTATAACTTTATGTACAATAGTACATACTTTGTACCGCCGTGTGTGCCTGTATTTCCCCTACTGTCCTGTTTGTTCTCCAGACAGATGGGTGTTTTTTTTAACTATACTCCTCAATTTAAGTGTGCCGGGTCATTATTTTGCAACTGTAGTATAGTATACTATACTAGTATACTATAACTAAAGTATTTTACGAGTTTTAAAGTTTGTTTATGGTGCCAACGTCATTTGGATGTGTATAACGTGTGTGCTGTGGCATCTTGTCTCCTTATTGAGTGAGGCCCGAGGTGTCCTGCATGGCGTTGTCAGCAGCTCATCTCCCTCTCTCTCTCCCCAGCTGCATCAGGAGTGCTACCAGGCCCTCCAGGATCTACAGCTGCGTGTCCATCGTGCCGCCAAAGAGCCCACGGAACGCCACCGACCCCGCCACCTGCACCTCGCTCAGCGACGCCGCCTGGAGGCGGCGCTTGAGCGGGCGGGGCGCACGTCTCAGACGCTTGGTCGCGTGGTGTCCCTGGCCAATCAGATGACGATACAGCGACTGTGCATGCTCAGCCAGCGAGAGGTCACCTCCTTCCTCAGCAGTGTCATCAAGGTGGGGGGAGGTGGGGGGGAGGTGGGGGGGGAGGGCGCGTCGTGTGTGATGGTTGATTGATTTTGGTGGGAGAGTTTTGCATCATCGTAATGTTGTCATGGCGAACCGCATTCGCACCCTCAATTGTGGTGTGATCACAGTGTGCCACTGGTTGAAAAGAAAACTATAAGGATAAAGAAAAAAGGGAAAAATCGGCATTTCATAGAACCGCTATACCCTTATTCAGCAAATAAATGTTAAACGAGGTATGCATAAATGTACCGGTAATCCAACTCCTTAAATCTATTCATGAAGTTCTTTTGAGTAGTTCTGCTGTGTTTTGTCAGCGGGGAGAAGCCAAACAGGACTGTCTGTTCCGAGCCCAGCTGGTGTTCACCCCCCTGGGGGGGCTGGCCGTGGACCCCATCCTGCCCCTCTTCCAGGACATGGTGCAAAAGGCTCTTCTGGGACTCTCCAATACCATCCTCCAGGTAACAAACTCGCCCTCTCAACACAGAACAGGTTCACTGTTGGACTTGGAGAAAAAGCAGTAGTGTTTGACTCCCAGCCGAAAGTTTTCTGGAACAATCTTCCAAAGTCTACCTATATGAATCCCGGAGGAAGATGCCCAATCCCCTAACTGGACCTGAAATCTTGCTGGATTAATTTGCTTCATAAAACAATTAAGAATTGTCTCTTGAACAATAGTAGAATACAGTTGGCAGGTGTTGACACCGAAACGGAAATAGTTTCAGCAGATGGATTATCAGAGCTGGGATTTTGTCATCCATTTTCCACAACTCAGCTGGTGTCTCCCTTTCTTCTGGCAGATGTGTGATAGCTGTGGTCTCTTCCTAGAGATCACTGACTCTACTTCTTCTAAGAAACAGGACTTCCGCCTGGCTCCGGGAGGTATTTCTCTTCATATTGATTGCTCATAGCTCTTGTATTAATCATGAGTGTTCACCCGAAGGATCCATTTTAATGAAACACTCCAAGACCCATGCAGTTACGTCCACTGGCCATAATATGTGACATGCATCGCTTTTTCTTTTTCTCTTCATTTTCTCTTCATGCATTTTTATCTTTCTTTGTGTGTCATCCCCAGTTTTCCAGAGCCAGTATGAAGACATAAACCATGAAGGGAGATCCAGAGAGGGGAGCTCCAGAGAGGGGACACCCAGAGAGGAGAGATACAGAGAGGGGAGATCAAGAGAGTGGAGATCCAGAGAGGGGAGATCCAGAGAGGGGAGATCCAGAGAGGGGACACCCAGAGAGGAGAGATCTAGAGAGAGGACACACAGAGAGGAGCGATCTAGAGAGGGGAGATCCAGAGAGGAGACCCCCGGAGAGGGGAGAACCTTCAACGGGACATCCAGAGAGGGGCCAGCCTGCAGTGTGGTCCTTCCCTGGCCGAGCTCTTTAGCAGTGCATGGTCACAGGCTGAGAGGATGCTGCCTTCCCCTGTCCAGAAGATGTCTTGAGTGTCAGCTGGGTACTAGCAACGTCTCAAAGGAGGTGCACAGACAATGCACCAGGATTATGCAGGCAAGGATGGCCCCTTTTTTCTGTCATGATTCAGGAGATTAATTTATGTATCATTTTGTTCGGGATTTCCTTGCGATCCATGACATGACGGGCATCGTCATGGTCACTAAAGGAATGTTGCCGGTTGTGAGGCAGTCTGCCTGTCGCTGAAGAATCCTTTAATACCGCATGAGGATTCAGGCTTTATTCAACGTGGTTTTTATCATGGTTTGTCTCTGTGTTATTAACATAAACCACTATTCTTCTCAATGTGATTCATGGGATACCAATTTTAAGAATAAATGGTATTTTTAACATGTTTTTTCAGGCAAGCACATGGGAATGCAGTAAAACAATTGCTTTAGGTTCCAGATGCATATATTAAAAAGATAAGATAAGCAATAAGATAAGATTAAAGAGAAAATCTCGATGGGACAGCAGCAATACAATGAACAGATGCTAATGCCTGCCACTATGATGTACTGCATGAATCAACGGCACCTTTAAAAATGAGCTGAAATTCAGTACTTGATTAAAACCACTCTTTAAACCACCAGTGCTTTCAACCTCTAGCAAGCTACAAAAATGTGAATCGGTTATGGAGACAGGAGGTTACAAGGCCCAATAGAATTAGATTTTCATAGAGATCAGTCGGCGTACCTGTATCGCTAATATCGTGGTCTTTGGTCATGTGGCAGGAAGCCCAGGCAGAGGTTCAGCAGCTGTGCGGCGAGTACGCGTGGCTGACGGACATGCGCTCCTTCACCGACCAATGGGGAGCAAGCTCCTCTCTGGAGGCCTTGAGGGGCGGGGCCGTCTCCGCCTACGAGGAGCTGGTCGGAGAGATGCGCCGCTGGAGTGACCGGGTCCGTCGGGCGCCTCGGTCCTTCCACATCGCCGGCCGGCTGTTTGCCGTCGACGCCAGCGTCATCCTCGAGGAGCTGGGTGGGTACGCGTTCCCACATGTGCATCGTTCACGGATAAATCACACCTCATCCCCATCTCATGTGACACCACTGAGATTGGTGGATTCCCAGAATGCGCCTGTCACCTACTTAACGAGCCATCACACTTGTGTGTTCCACACGCTGGAAGTTGTCTGTATCGCTGGAACTTTGAGCTTTCTTTTTTTTATGAGACCTGTGTAGCTCAGCTGATAGAGAGTGGCATTAACACTGGGGATTTATTCCCTGTGTAGCTTAACTGGAACATAATTGTTGTAACATAGCCAGGGTTCGTGGTTTGACTCCCTGATGTAGTACAACTGGTACATTATGGTACGAACACAACCAGTGTTAGGGGTTTGATTCCCTGGTCTAGTTCAACGGGTACATTATGGTACAAACACTGCTAGGGTTAGCGGTTGGATTCCCTGTGTAGGTCAACGTTTCCCCCTTGTCTCCTCCTTCCAGGAGTGCAGCTGGCTGTGATGGAGGAGAAGGTTCTCTCCCAGCTGGTGGAGGAGCTGAGGCTGAACTCTGAGAAGCTGGTGTCCCGGCTGAGGAGCACCATCTCTGGACTCATGGAGGACCCTCGTGACCTGCGCTGCTTCACACTATATGCAACCATGGTAAACTTGTTCCAAACTTTACCTTTGATGTCATGTTTATTACAATCAAATCACCAAACGCCAAACACACAAACTCATATGTTCAGGATTCTAGTCAGATGTGAAGGAAACCTCCTTAAAAACAGTAACAAGAATCCCAGTGAATTATTGTTTCTATTAAATAAAACCCAAACCAATGTATATGAGATGTAACTGCTCTATGGCAAGATATTTTTTTGTCTTTTATATTTGTTTAAATATGAATCGTTTTTATGCCCATTATATGTCAGCCCTCTTTGCCCCTATTGCTCTCTTAGCCGTTCCTGGAAGCTAGCTTCTTTTGTTCTCCTTATCCCCTCCGGGTCGGCGAGTTCTTCATCTCCTGAGACGGGTCATTAGGCCTTAAGGGGTGTTAATGTGGTCCTGTGATGCTCTTGCCGACTGTACCTGATTATGGGCTCCTGAGACATGTCATTAGGCATTAGGGGGTGTTGTATGACGTGGTCTTGTGATGCCCTTGGCGACTGTACCTGATTAGGGGCTGTACCTTAACAACCTTGACTTGATTCCACACCTGGCAGGTGAAGCGTGAGAACAGCTCTCCTGTCATGCTGCGACGGGTAGAGTACCTGCAGTCACTTCGGGGCACCATCACTACCAACTACAGGGAGATGAGTGAGAAGGAGGTGGCGCTGGAGGAACAGGTCAGGGCAATGTGTGTTGTGTTCACCAGTGACCTAAGTTCTGGATTACATCCCCTATGCATATATAGATAAAGCTGATTGGTAGCCACACACTGCTGGTATTCTTGAAAGGCCAGAAAAGGCAAGTTTATAACTACAGAAGAGGAGTCACATGTTAAGGAAAAAAGACAAGGAAAAAAAGTAGAGTATAACTAGGTAGAGTAATCAAAGGACCTTGATTCAAAGCTGTGTTTCCGGCCGCCCTGTGGCCATGGTCTCCTACTCACTGTGCTTTACTCCAGATACTGAGCTTGTGGAGCAGCTACGTCCAACTGGTGAAGGCGGCGGAGCAGAAGGTCAACCAGCGCCTGCCCTCCATGTGTGAAGCTCTGGAGCGATCCTTCGCAGCGCTGGTCGGAGATCTCTCGCGCACCGTCTCCGCCGCCGTCGCCACCACCAGCCCCCCCGCTGGGGTCTTCCTGGAGCCGGGCGCGGGCACGCGGGAGATGTGCGCAGAGCTGAGGTTCCTGTGCACACAGGTGCACGCATTTGGCCAGAAGATCAAGGTGCTGGCCGGCATCAGCGAGGAGCTGAGAGGTGAAGAAGCAAACAACCTTCTGATCTAAGGGTCTTCACGTTGGATTTGGATTTGTCTAAATAAAAAAAAACATTAACAAATGTAGGTTTGACTTTGGCAGCTAGACAATTTTTATTCCGAAATCTTCAGGAAATGGCTTAGTTTTGTAAGTATTTCTCTGGTTGTTTAGGCCCCAGGTTAATTGTTTACATTAAGTGGAGATGTATATCAGCTATGATGTTTTTTTGTTTTACCCACCCTCGTGCATACAAACTACCCTGGCTAGCTAGCTTTCTCCAAAAGTGAGCATGAATGAACAAATCTAGTAGTTTAAATTCTGTACGCCTCTGCATATGCTTATTGACTGAGACGAGAGGCAAGCAGTTCGAATTCTTGAATGTTAAAGGTTTCGGCCATGAGCACAGTGGTGAATTCTGTATCAGACTGTGGATTTATTATTGCTTTGACCCACTCAATGGACTGGCTCATTTATATTCAGTTGAGAGTCTCGCTCTGCGTACATTAATCTTCATTTTAATTCCGAGGTGAAGGGTTAGGCTGCATTCCAATCAGTAAAAAAATCCTTTAAATTAGACAAACATTATTAGACAGACTTTATGTTAACAGATCGATACTAGGGAACCTATTGGGGATGAAGTGTTGGTCCTATACACTCAGGATATCCGCTGGATTTGACCGTCATGACAACAGACACCCAGAACTTGGAGACTCTGAGAGAGCTGTGGGAGCTTCTGGCTGACTGTCGAGCCACGACCCAAGAGTGGGGACGTTTGCCCTTCACCGAGGTGAGGGCCTTTCATTCACACACTTCCTTCAGTACATCCAGCGGTCGCACCAGTAACCCTCTCTGTGTGATTTTTGGACAGTTTGAGGTGGCTATAGCCAAGGAAAAAGTCGGATGGTGGAAGCTACGGGCCTCATCGGTGGCGCTGACTGTTCCTACCCATAATGCAGTGCTTCAGGAGATACTGAGAACCTTGGAGCAGTTCAGCACACATCTCCCAGTCTTGGAAAAACTGTGCAGCCCAAGACTCAAAGAGAAACACATAGAGAACATTTTTAAAGGTATCATATTTGAATGGTTGGATGATTCCCATGTTGCTAAAAATGTATTATAATAATTAAAGCACAATTCTTATTTACAGGGATGGGTTTTCTGTACGTCCCAGCCAAGCAGCTGACTGTGACTGAGTTGATGTCCTTGCCACTTGGAGAACACCTGGAAATAATTAACAAGGTATCCAACATTTGAGGAATAGTACCATTAACAGCATCGATACTGATTAAATATGTTACTGACTGAAAGTAGTCACTAAAGAAAAGCCTTCCTCCTCTTTTACACACTCAGATATCCAGAGATGGGAACATGCAATGGGGTATGGAGGAGGAATTCCGGAGAATTCAGTGTGGCTGGGAAGCCAAATTGTTCCAAATATTACCATCCTGCACCATCCTTATGTGGCAACAGGATGTCAAACAGAACGTCCATCGAACTGTCCATCCAAAACAGCCACCAGCTGGGACCGGTTCAAGGTCAATAACTGCCACGCAACAATACAGTGATGCTACTGTCATCATTAATGGTAAGACAAAGCTTGGATCAATCTAAAAGACATATCAAGACATTGTCTCAGTAATTTCACTTTAAACTTGTTAGTTTTAATACTCTGTTTTACTGTCCTCTGATTGGCTGGATGGGAACAGATTAGATTCTCTATAACTAAGTGAAGACACAGATATAGAAGTGAATGTGTCTTACCTGTTACCTGCTTTATTCTTATCTCCAACTGGAATTATTTATAGATGCCTTCAGCAATGCATTACATTATTTAATTTCATTCATTTACATATAATAAAGTATTCATTTTAGTTTGAATTATTGACTGTTCTACTCATTCTAGAGATGGTTGAAATAGATCTGCAATTTTTTGCTATGTCCGCCTTAGTTTTTCATTTCTATGTTGAAGAACAGCACAAGTAATAACATTGTCTCACCGCAATCATATTCTGAACTGGATATCTCTCATATCTCAATGGTAGCCGGGGGAAAGCTAAATATGAAAAGTGTTTTGCAATTTAATAACTGTCTGCACACACACGATAGTAAATAGCTAGAGGCTCACCGATGGAGACCACGTTATGCTCCTCAAAGAGAGAGCAATTTGTAGTGCTGTGTTCATCAGGACTGGAGGCTCTCCGGGCCGACGCAGAGGACAGTGTGATGGCTCTATCCTCCATTTTGTGGTCCCCATACTGCGATGACTTCAGGCCTGAGGTGGAAAAATGGGCCCGGCTACTGCAGGATCTGGGTAAGGAGCAGGCGAACATACCGAACATAGCGCTGTTTGCATAAAATAATGAATACAATAATAAAGAAAATTTGTTGAATTTATTTATTATTGGTCAGAGTGTGTTGATTTAATGTGTTTTCATCATTTCATCATTTTAAGGGGAGCAGCTTGAAGTGCTTGAGAGGTACCAGGAGACGTGGGCCTTCCTCACAAAGATGCTGAATGAAGCCTCTGTTGGTACACATCTAGCAGAACTGGTACTTGTAGTCTTCACTAAACAATAATTGATTATCCAAGTATGTAGCCGTGATTCAGCAAATACACTTCTATTTTATCTTTCCTTACAGCTGGAAAAGTTTAGAGCAGTGGATGAGACGTTCAAGGAGATCGTCTTCTCCATCTTAAGTGACTATCATGTGCTCAACATCCTGCATTCCGAAAAGGGTGTTTCTCCCCAAATCTACACTAACAACCTCCACAAGAAACTCCTTGATGGGCTGACCGTCATGAAGGCTATTTCCACCCAGTTGAGAGACGTTCTCAACGGGCCTCGGGGAGAGTTCCCCAGGCTCTGCTTCCTGAGTGACAGGGAGGTGATGACGCTGTTCTCATCACAATCCGCTCCTGCTATTTTACTCACCATTGTCGGCAAATGCTTTCAAGGAGTGCAGCGGCTTGAGCTGGACCATGAAGTACATAACGATGGTGCTGATCTGAGTGTTGGTCAGTTCACTGATGTCCCCTCATTGCAGATGAAGGTGCTGGGGGTATTTGGCAGCCTTGTAGAACACGTTCGATTCATCCATCCTGTGGAGCCTCATATGGATCCAGTGGTTTGGCTTTGCACACTGGAGCAACAATTGCAACACACCTTGATGAAGTTGACTGAACAATGTGCTGCTGCACGATACCAGGTGCAATCAGAAAAAACTGAATCAATGGTGGACAAAGATGAGGAAAAGGATGTTTGTCTTACGGTGGACTTGCTGTGCCACTACCCACTTCAGTGTCTGCTCGTGGCTGAAGAATCTGTGTGGTACGGAGAAGTTCTAAAAGCCTCTCAGATTCCAGCTCCAGATAGGTGGAGGTCAATGCAACGACACAACTCTTCCAGACTCCAACACCTCTGTAGTGCCATAAGGGAAGGAGCTGTGGGTATCTCTGATCGATCTCCACTTTCTCACTGTGTGATGTTGTTACTGCAGGATTTGGTGCAGTTTAGCATGAATCATGCCCAGAGGCTTTCCATATTTATGAATGTGAAGTGTGAGCTGGAGGCAACTTTTGAGTGGCAAAGCATGATGAAGTATCATATCAACTCAGCCAACCACAGTCCAACCAACTCAAACGGTGCACCAATCAGCAGTAATGTTCCAAGCTGTTATGTGGACGTGTTGGGCTCCACGTTAATGTATGGTTACGAGTATTTGGGCCCGGAGCACTGGACGATGGTCCATACTCCTTCGACCGACAGAGCCATCGTGGGGATTCTCCTCGCTCTCACTAGCTACAGGTGCGGGTTGGTAAGCGGGCCGTCCACGTGTGGAAAGAGAACCACTGTGACGCAGCTAGGACGGGCGCTCGGGCGTCAGTTGGTCACCTGGCAGTGTAGTTCTGGCACGAGGCCTTGTGGCATCCAGCAGGCACTCAGTGGGGCCCTCCAGAGTGGAGCGTACCTTGTCCTGCGATCCGTGAACCTGTTAACACCTGGGGTGCAGACGTTACTGGGACAGCACCTAGCGGACATTCACCAATTCTTCTCCGGATACCGGAAAAACCTAGCACAGATAGCGGTTGTTGAGCCAAATCGCCCCATGTCATTTGCTGGACAGAGCATTTTGGCCAGGCTCAATTATGGATGCGTTGTCATTTCATCCAAAGACTATGCATGTGATATTACAGAAGATCTGCGGGAAGCCACCCGGTCAGTGGCCTTGAGTCACCCAGATTATAGAACCATCACAGAGGTGCTGCTGCTCTCCAGTGGTTTCTCAGACGCTGTTAGTTTGAGTCGACGCCTGATGACCCTATTCGACCGTGCCAAAGATTCGGGTTGTCTGCCCAAATATGTCCAGAGCAGCTGGCTTTTGGTCTTGCAAAAACTCATTGCAGTATCCGCTAAACAGAGTTTCTGTAAAGAACACGTTTTATTTGAGGGGACATCATTAGCTACACATTGCAAGCCTCAGATTGTCCCTCACAAAACAACCGGTGAAGTATCTCAGCCAAATCCACGAAATATGAGCTCTAAGGGCATCAGTCAAGTCAGAGCCATTGTACAAGGGGTGATAGAGGAGAAAGCTGCTGTCAATGCAATCTACACCGTTTTATTACCAGCTCTCGAAGAATGTGGGATGGCCTCTGAGCTCCGTACAATTTGTGAAGAAACCTTTTCAACGGCACGCTCATTTTTTCCCCCCCTGCAAAATATTGAGGAGAAAGAGCAGAATCTACTTAAAAGTGCAATAACTGAAGAGATAACTAGAACTGGGCTTTTCCCCGACTCGCAAATTATTCATAATGTTCTCGCCCTCCACGAGGCCCTAAAATCCTCAAAAGCAGCACTGCTCCTCGGGCCTTCTGGCTGTGGAAAGACAACCTGTTACCGGGTTCTTGCAGGGTCACTTCGCAGATTGGCTACCAGGGCAGGAGATGTTGCAGGCCAAACTGATGGAAAATACCTTAAAACAGCTTACAGAAACTCTGCTTCAATGTGGAGCACTGTGGAAACCTTGGTCTTGTTTCCCAATGCCATGTCCCACCAAGAGATCTTGGGTTGCCTCTGTGAAGAGAGAGGGTGGCTTGATGGCGCTTTCACCAAAGTTGTCAGAGAAGCCGGGCAATGCAGCAGTATGTTCCCCCAGCACAAGAGGGCCAATGATGTGAGCCAGGTGGTGAAGTGGGTGGTGATGGATGGGGAGCCCCTAGGACAGCCTGGGTGGTTAGATTACTTCAGCAGCATTTCCAGCTGTGAATACGGTGCGCTGTGCCTGCCTTCAGGCGAAAGGGTTTCGCCAGGCCATTCAGCGTTGAAGCTCCTGGCAGAGGTGATGGACCTCAGCGATGCTTCCCCATCTGCGGTGACACGCTGCAGTGTCATGTATTTCACGGGCACTGATTTGTGGAAGTCAGTGTGGAAGGCTGAACTGGAGGCTCTTAGTCGAGAGGGCTCACTGGATCAAGGGACCTTAACCATGTGGAAACGTCTGGCAGAAGACCTTTTCAGCAGGACGCTCCAATCACTTGAGCGAAACAATCTGACCTCTGCAATGTATAGTGAAGGAGCTACAAACTCTTCTAACCCTGTGAATGGACTCAGAGAAGTCATGTCATTCATCAGGATTCTACGGGCCCTGCTTGAGGATTCGGGAGTTGGAACTAATTTCAAAGATTCTGCAAAGCCCCTGGGCAGTTATGGTATGGTAAAATTTTCATTCAAAACTAAGATATTTTTAATGATAATACTCCAATTCTCTAACAAGGGGATGCATCCCTTACAGGCACACTTCAAGAAGCTTACTCACAAGGCGCAGATGATCTCAACAACCGCAGGCATCTGGATCTTCAAGCCAGAAACATCTTTCTGCTGGCCTTCATCTGGGGATTCGGCGCACATCTGCATCCACGGTAAGAAATATAACCTAAAAAGGATAAATGATGGAATAAATGTCTGTGATTCAGACTTTGTGAATATGCTTTGTGTCCATGCTAGCCACTGGCCACAGTTTGACCAGCTTGCTCGCCAGGTGCTCTACAGCAGTAGGTATAGCATTGAGGTTCCAGGTGAAGAGATCATCTTCGAGCACTTTTTTAGCCTGACTGAGAGGACCGTCGGTGAGGTCATCAACGGTATCGACGGCCCACGATGCCTCATCGCTCAGTTGCCTTTTCCAACTATTCCCGAGGTTTGTTGCAAATACTAACGATAATAAGTTAACTCATCTGTTAAAACGACTGAATTGCAAATCCAAATTCTTTCACAACCTTTTTTTATGAAATGTATGTACAATTATTTTAGTCCCCCTTTCAATCTTATAGTGAATATTCTCAGACTTGTATGTTTATATACTTAGCACCGGAAACATGCATATCTGCTCCACTGCCTGCTGGAGGCCCGCCAGCCGGTGCTGTTGGTGGGGGAGGCTGCGTCCGGGAGAACCTCTATGTGCCGAACTCTTCTGAGTGCAGAGAGGGCCCACATTAGCCTGCCGTCCAGTTCGCTCCTGAGCCACCGGGATGTCCGACACGCGCTGCATAACATGGGATCCCAAGGGGCGTCCAGACCTACAAGGGGGTTGGTAAGGACCAAGCAGCCTGGAATGGTTATTTTCGTGGACGACCTGCATTTTGCCCCCAGTGGTGAGTGAGACATATGAATTTAATAATATAATAATAATGTAAAGTTCCAAGGATGATATGCCAATCATATTTCATCATGTTTAGATTCATCATTTATCCTTAAGTATTCTCCAATGTTAATTTGTTACAAGATAAACCGTTCTATTATGTTATTTGTAAATAGTTAACAATAGCTGTTCTTTTTTTTTAGATGCCTTTGGAAAAGCCTCCATGGCTTTGGAGACGTTGCGACTGAGTATGTCCACAGGAGGAGCCCTGACGCCCGACGGCCTTCATCTCAAGTTGTTTGCGTTGGAATCCGTCAACTACCTGGCCACCTGCCTCTCCACCTCCAAGTGTCACGGACTCAGTACCCGTCTCCGGCGCCTGTTTTCCACTTTCGTCCTCCCTGTGCTCTCGGTCGAGGTCCTGTTTTCAATCCACGTTCCGATGATGAGGCTCTGGCTCAAAGATTTGCCCCATGTGCCCAGCTCTGTTGATATGGCACGCTGCATTATCTCCGCTACCAAAGAACTGTACGTAAGCGTGTGTGAACACTTCCCCCTCACAGAGCAAAGGCCTCATTTCATGTTCTCCCATCACGACCTGCAAAAGGTCTTCCGGGGAATGACTCTTTGCCGCCAATCTCAGAGTCAGACACACAGGCTTGTTGTCTGCCAGACTGGGCAGACCTGGTGTCCTCAGGTACCGTCGGAGCCCCTCGCCACCCTTCTCGATATAACCCATCTCTGGGGGCACGAGTGTCTGCGTACGTTCGGCGACCGGCTGTGTTGTGAGGAGGAGATCCAGCTGCTGCTGTCGCTGATCTCCAGGGCATCCAAGACCTTTTTCACCTGTGGAGACATCAGAGATTACCATCCGCTTGAGTCAGAGGAAGCATCTACTGTTGGTGCTTTCCTCACTGCGATGCCACTCAGCCCTAGAACAACAGGAACCTTGGAGACAGCCAATCAGAGTGTGGATATTCAAGGCACTGGTGAAGAGGTGAGTGAAGCCTTGCCTGCACAGATGGAGGCTGCCCCACAAAGTCTGGACAGTCCGAGTGGCTCTGACCCAAACCAAGCGCTCAGCATTATTTCTAATATCAATATGCAAGATAGTTTGTTGGAGGACAACTTGTATTATGAAGGAACAAAACGAAATCCAAAGGAAGAGGCAAAAGAATCAGAAAAATCCCTTTCAAAACATTGTAACATAGAAGAAGGTAGACTCTTAACGCCTTCTCCACCAAAAGAGCCCAAACCACAATGTCAATCAGAACGTAACAAGTTTCACGTCGCCACAGAACCATCCGCTCAACCTGAACGCAATGACGCTGACAAGTCAAGCTCAGTTCCCCCTCTTCTGCCAGCACATTATATACAGCACCTGGTGGACTCTATGGATCATATAACCTATGGCCCCAGTGCCCCCATAAGGACTCGCTCCACGGCCCAAGGAAACGACCACAGACTCCACCTCTCCTACCAGCAGCATTCCCTGGACGAACTGACGCAACGGTTATCTGCCACGCTCAGAGAGGCGCGGCAGGGCCGCGACGAAGCGAGTTGCGGTGGCATCGCCTACAGTCATGTCATCTACCGGCAGAGGGCGCTGCAGCTGCTGCACATCCTCAGGGTCCTGCTGGTCCCTGGGGGCCACGGGGTCCTGCTGGCCGCGGCCAGGGCCACGGGGCGCAGGACCAACGTTCGCCTGGCCGCCCGCTTCGCCGGCTGTCCGGTGATAGAGGTTCACCACGGTAACGAGGCAACGCTGAATCAGACCCTGAAGCAGGCAGGGAGGCAGGTAGGAGGAGGAGGCGGGGATGTGGTGTTGCTGGTTCACCAAGACGTCAGTCAGACCCTGAGAGACCGTGTGCTGGGGCTGATGAGCCACGGCACCGGGGAAGGGCTGTACTCTGGCCGGGAGCTGGCCAACCTCGTCCCCAGAGTCCCTGCTACCAAGGAGCCACTTAGAGGACACATACGAGGACAGATTATCCAGGAGTAAGAGACAGAATCACCTATAACTTCCATGCAATGTCTTTTGCATGTTTCAAAAATTAAGCACTTAGCAGTTAAATATCAACCAGTTTTTCAGTCACCTTTCTGAATGACCTAAGAATGTTTTCATAGATTCACAAGTTATAGTTTATTATGATTAAGTTGAATCAAAGATGTTAAGGGTGGAGGAGCTTATAAAACATTGCTATTCATTGGGTTTTGCCCCAGGTTCTTCAGGCACTTTCAGAGGAGCTTGCACGTGTTCCTCTTGATGCCACTCTACCCGGACAGACCTGAACCACCTCCAGATAACGCTCCGGACACCAATGTGATTATATTTTCCTTTAACAGGCACACAATATATTATTTAGGTCTCTATATTTAAGCCCGAGCTGTTGTCCAATAGGGTGCAAGATTCTCCCAGAGACCTTTTTACATAGTAGTGAACACCCTTCTACCCACTCATGCAACACAGTCGGGGGACGGGGTGACGGGTTGTGTATGCCAGCGGGAAAAAAAGATGACATAAAACCGCAGCACAGTTATGTATGCTGGCATACATAACTGTGCTGTGGTTTTATGTATGTAGCACAGTTATGTATGCCAGCATACATAACTGTGCTGTGGTTTTATGTGATAGCTTTTTACTGTGCTACTTTCGCTGTTTGAAGTGTCTTTCAAATAAAAAACTGATTTATCCAATTTGACCATTTAAGAAATTAAAAGGAAAGTAAATAGATGAAAAATGTCTGCTCTACTTTTTTTTGGGAGAGAACCCTGAACTACATGCAATACGTCTGAGTGTGTGACCTGTCTGTCCCCACCAGGTTGCGCTGAGCAGGGCCCTCAGCCTGGGCTGCTGTGTGGAGCTCTACCAGCCGTGGAGCAGACAGGCCCTGGTGGAGACCGCTGCCCACCATCTCACCAACACTCCTCTCCTCTCACGGCTGAATGCAGAGAGTATGTTCACGCCTGGTGTATTTCAGTTTCCACCCAGGCTGTGTTGTTTATTGAGTTTAGTGCTGCGCTGTGTAAAATACAACGCATAATATAGCACTTGCATTGGTACTTTGCATTCATAGTGCTGCATATATATTTGGCACTGGGCATACATTTAATCATTAGGGGCCCCTTACCCTTACAACTGGCCAGTGCTGCCATTTACATTTTTATTTCATTGAAGACTATATTATTCATTAAAGTTGATTGTGGAGGTGTTTATGTGCATATAAGTGTGTTCCTTCTGTCCTGTTGAAGCAGCTCTAGCCGGCAGTCTGTCGTCGGCCATGGCATCGATCCATCTGGGGGCCTGTCGCTACGCAGCCGTCTCCCTCGGAGCCCATCCCTTCAGCCCAGGCACCTACTTGGAGTTCATCGCACACTTCTTCCACTTGGGGGACCTGCTCCACACCCAAGGACTCGGGCGAGCCGACAGGTGATAGAGGAACATAACTTAAAACTTGACCTTTTGACAGCCGAGTCATTGCAGCTGCTGTATTGATTGTAAACTGATTGCAGGGCGAGCGCTATAAAATATTCTTGTGTTTGGCTCTACATTTTTAATGAGGGTTAATGGAACATAGATTTGTGTCCCCCAAGTTTGGATTGTTTATGTATTTATTTATTCATTTACCAGGCACAGTGCACATTCATCAACATTTTGTTTCCACTTCAATGTAAATGTGCTACAGTTAGCTCATGAGCTCAGTCTCATCTGTTTCCCTTTTATTACCTCTTACATGCTCTTCCCAAACTAAATATGACTGCTTCCCTATTCAGAGTGGGAACAGCTCTGGCCCATCTGGAGGTCCTGAACAACACCGCTCTGCAGTACAGACAGGAAGTGGAAAGACTGCAGGAGGATGTTGCAAAACTACAGCAGGTATTGCTTATCGGATGTAATCAACAGGCATCCCCTCCGTGTAAACATAAAAAAACGGATCCCCTGACTCTTGACTCGACGTATATTACGTTGCTTACTCCCACTATGCACAAACTACCACTAAAACAAATCGATCTGTGGGAAATAAATAAATAAATAACTTTAGAAGCTAATGGCTACTCTGCCCTCTTTCAAGTTGCAACATGATAATCTCCATCTTAGTTTGGATATATACCACCAAACTAAAACTGACTATAACAATACAAATGATAAACTCTCTACTACCCCGTGTCTATGTATGTGCTCCGCAGCGAGAGCAGGGACTCCTCAGGGAGATCGAGGTGGAGGAGGTGCTATGTGAGGAGAAGAGGAGGAGATGTGTGGTGGAGGAGCAGAACCTGCATCAGCTGGAGGAGCAGAGACGCCACCTCCAGGAGCAAATAGACACCCACGTAGAGGAGGTACAGCGACCAATCACATTCATCCGCCTACTAAGAGGATGTACAGTGACTGATCACATTCACCCACTCACTTAGAGGAAGAAGACAAGGATCAATCATATCACATGTTCCCTCTGGCTGGACATATGGTATTTATCAAATGCATAATCATGGCACATTTTTAATTCAATTGAGTTATATTTGACTGTATATCACAGAAAATGCTCACAGACTTCTTAGACGTCCCCAAACAGAAAGAAATTGCAAATAATAAATAAAGAAAATTAAACGTGTCGACGATAATGTCTTAAGTAAAATTCCCATCTGCTCTCTCATAAAATATGCATACATGCATTTTCAAAAATTACCAAAATTGTATAATCATAAATCTGACAGCAGATGAGCTGAAATGTAAGGAATGGTAACTGTAACAAAGTGTCTGTAAATGTTTCAAATCCACTCTGTGTGCACTGGCCACCACAGAAATAAACATATTCAATCCCCACTTACTATGAACAGGGGTGCCGGATCCCAGATTGCCAACATCTTTGTTTAAAAGAGCAACCAAAACACGTTCAAATTTGCGCGTCCATCTCACTTTTAATCCATTTATTCATCTCCCATTTCCGTCCTCCCCACCACCAGGAGCGCCCCCTGCTGCTCTCCGGCCTGGAGGCCCTGCAGTGCCTCAGGGTGGGGGACCTGGAGGAGGTGCGTCGCTACAGGGACCCCCCGCAGGGCGTGGTGAGGGTGCTGGACGCCCTGTGTCTGCTGTTCAACCGGCCCTGCAGCTGGGACAGCGCCAGGCAGCTCCTGGGACAGCACGACTTCTATGAGGTGTGGAGGCCGGAGGATGCGGGGGTCGGGTTTCGCTGCCACTACAGCCACCAGCGCTGAAGGAAGCACACACGCAAAGGGATGACCGTAGTCCTGTATGGTCGTAGTCGTCGTACCGAAGGCATAGACAGAGCCAATAAAGGGGAGAAATAATCTAGCTGGAAGGTTCTGGGTTTTAGCCTCACTATCCAGTCTCCCTGTTAGCCTTCCGGAGCTAGAGTTCTCACCGCTACCGTCTCATGAATGACTAAGTATGCGTCTAAGGATGCTTTGGATAAAAGCGTCTGCTAATTGATTAAGTAACAAACCAAGCACTCTGCACAGTCACACTTATTACAGCTGCTACAGGAGCCACACATTCAGTCTGTCAAGATGTGAACCATATTTTGGTTGTGGAGTTTATATGTGTGAATAATCATATAGATGACAATCATAATACAATTGTATAATAATAATAGATTAGTGAATAGATTAGATCAATTGGACAGCAATACTAAAACAATTCAGTCTCAATTAATTTATGTTTTTACACACATAACTACTTAAACATACATCTATCTTCCTCAAATTAGCTCATTATCCGTTAGCTGTTTATGAAAACCAAAGGGAAATGGATGAAGAGATCAGTCAGGATGATATCAGCCTCACCTGATTGGTCCAATTCCCCAGGAGTTGGAGTTCTTTGACCGCAGCAGTTTGAGTGACAGCCAGCTGCAGCAGCTGGGGGAGATGGTCGCCGCCCCCTACTTCCTGCCCGTGGCGGCGCGGGAGGTGAGCCGGGCCTGTGAGTCTCTGTGTCGCTGGTCCCGGGCCGTGTACAGCGGCGCCATCGCCCGGCGCCGCGCCGTCCCATTGGAGGCCCGCCGGGGACACCTGCTGGAGCTGGCCAATAAGGCACGCCGGCGCTTGGGCCAGGACAGGAAGCGCGAGGAGGAGGGCGCCCGGCATATCGTGGAGTTTAGCAGTCAGCTAGCGGCTGTTCGCTCAGACCTGGAGGAGGAACACGCCAGGCTGGCCGCGGCGTTGGAGCAGGAGAGACGGGTGGCTGTCACCGTGGCGATGACCGCCAGCCATCTCGCCGATTGGACGGCTGAGGCCCAGGTGATTTTTTTGTTTGCACGGTATAAACATGTGTAATACCATAAAGAAAGATGAAAGATTTCTGACAATTAGATCTTCCATCTATTGATCTACTGTCAGATCAATAGATGGCTGAGTTAAAACTGATTGCGAAAATGTGAAAATAATCTTTATTTCTATAGCATTTAATGAGAAAGTACTTAAGAGAGCTGATTAAACAGCAATGAAACGCAAGACGTTACACATAAAGACAGAAATATAATAACATACTTTATGAAAAGACGTACACAAGATGCGTCTTTCACCGTGGTTGATATAACATCAAGGTGAACATTAGAAACACTTTCACGTGCCAACCTCTCTAACGCCTCTTTATATTCTGTATTCGGATCAAATGAAGTGCACATTTGTTTCCAGTCCTCGTTTTAGTTCAAGTACCATCCTCCTGCTTCCCTCTCTCCCCAGGAGGTGCAGTCCAACAGCCACACTCTCCCAGGAGACGCTCTCCTCATGGCGGCCATAGTCTGCTACCTGGGCCCCTTCGGCCCCACTCTGCGGACAGAGCTACTTGGAAAGTGGAGGCTCCTGTGTCAGACGGGAGGCCTAGACCCTGAGCCCCAGGACCCTAGAGCCCCACTGTTCGCACGCTCTGGGACCACCCCTTCGGACCCCCAGCCGTGGACCAGCATCCCCCTGGCCGAAAGGCTGGAGGGCGCCTTGTCTCGGGCGCTGGGGGCCCGTCCACAGCAGATGGAGCCATCCTCTGACCAGCTGGTGATGAGTCTGCTGCTGTGGGGCCACAGGGATCCCCGGCCCGCCCTCTTCTGGCCCCTGCTGGCTGACACCCAGGGCTGGGATCAGGAGGACGGCCCCCCAGGGTGGCTTCTCTCAGGTGGGTAGAGCAGGTCTTCATTCTTTCATTCATGAGTCTGTGGCCTAGGAGGCATGGGATGGTTGGCTCGCTTAGGGAGGTCGAGGGTGAGCAGCAGTTGGGATGTACTGGGTTCGATCCCTGATGTTCGATCCCTGAAGTTGAGCCAGATGACTGAACCCTTAGGACAGGAAACTATCTGAAGGGTGTTTAGAGGGTGTTTAGGCAATTCCCTGTAAGTCGCTCTGGATAAAATCGGCAAATGCGGATTCAGCATCTGAAACGATGCCTATAGAATACATGAAAACTAAACCAGGGATTTATGTGCAGGAGAGAAGTATGACCTGGTGGTCTGCGCTGACGACCCACAGCTGATCAACAAGCTGGACTGTGCTGAAGAGAGAGGTGACCTATTTCACTCAGAGCTGTGATGGTAGATTCCGTTTTTGTTTGTATCACTAAACCGCCCGCTGTTCCCCTGTGTGTTCCCCCACCCCCTGTAGGTCTGAGTGTCCTGGTGTCTCACCTGGAGAGGGCCCTCCCCAGCTCCCGGTTCCTGGCCAGGTTGGTCCGGACCGCCGGGGCTGGTGGCGTTGATGGTCCCACGGGGCCCCCGAAGAAGGACCTGCCCCGCCATCCGGACTTCAACCTGGTCCTCTGCACCGCCCTGCCTGTCCGACTCCTCCACGGTGAGACGAGACATTATCAAACCGACTCCACAGCAAATAACTAATAAGTAACCAAAAGAGAACCGGTCAGGGCGTCTAACGTCCGGTCCCCTGCGATCTCTGTCAGAGATCCAGCCGTCGGTGCTGAGTGTGGTCAGGGTGGTGGACGTCTCGCCCAGCTCGGCCCAGCTTCAGGAGCTGATGCTGGGGACGCTGCTGCCCCGTGAGGGTCTGGAGCCGCTGGTCCAGCAGCACTCTGCCGTCCAGAGGGAACTCCTCACACTGCAGGAGAGCATCAGGGAGGAGCAGGTGATGGGAACACACACACACAACCGTATACAACTTAGTCTGGAGATAAGATGAGGAAATTTAAGAAAGGATAGGGTTATTATTAAATCCCAAATGTTTTTCTGGGGGGTTTCAGAACACTACTCTACTAACTCTACAATATAGAATTACAGAACTGTAGAATCATTAAAAAGAGGTTAAAAATGTAAGATTAGCATCTGCAGAGAACGCCAACAAAAGTGTATAAATAAACAGTACATCTTTAAACAAAGTATGAGTGGTGGGAGTGAAATGTGAACACAGACATTTGATGACAGCAGAGGGATGGATTAACCGTATCTCTTACATTATTCGTATCGACCGTGAGACAGAAGAACCTTTTGTCACATCAGAGATCAAGGGGTCATTGACCTTCATCATGGTGGTCATCATCATCATCATCATCATCATCCTTCCAGGTTGCCCTAATGGACTACATCCTGGGGTCTCCCCCCCCGCTGTCAGAAGACCCCTGCTTCCCTCCACGCCTGCTAGCATGTCGGGGGTCATCCGAGGAGCTAAGGGCCCAGGAGGGGCGTCTCGTCGCAGAGCTGTGGCGGCTGGACTCCCTGCTGGGTCCGGCCAGGCGCGCGGCGGCGCTGGCTGCCCTCCTCTACCAGGCCCTGCAGGACGTGTCCCGCCTCTCCCCCGCCTACCTCTTCACCCTGCAGGCCTACGTCAGCGCCATGCGCAGGGAGGCTCCGCAGAGCCAGGAGAACCCGGACGGCTGGTGGTGCTGGGAGGAACCGGGCCGCGTGCCGGCGGCCACTCAGGGGATGGTGGGTCGTCTCCTGGCGCTGTACCGCCCCTGCCTGTCCCAGAGCCACGCCCAGGTCCTGGAGCTGCTGGCCACCACGGCCGCCCTGCTCCACGACGGCCTCTGCTCCGAGCCAGAGAGAGCCGCCTTCCTCCGCGGCCTGCGGGACGTGGGCGGAGCCTCGGCGGCGGCGGCGGCGGCGCCCGCGGAGACACAGCGCCACGCGTTGCCCCGCTGGATCCCGGCGGAGCTCCACGGCGACCTCTCCCTCCTGGAGCGGGCGCCCGCCTTCCGGGGTCTGCTGGCCTCGCTGGCCGCCACGCCTCGCCGGTGGCGAGAGTACCTGCGCCTCGCCTCCTCCTCCCGCACGGTGGAGGGGGAGGTGGCGTGCCCCTCCCACGCCCACCTCACCCTCCTGCAGCGAGGGCTGCTCTGGAGGACGCTGCTGCCCGGGACCCTGGGGCCCGTGGGCCAGGACCTGGCCGCCTCCGTCTTGGGGGCGGCCAGGGACACGGGGCCCACCCGCCGCCCCGACGATGCCTTCTCCCGCTTCCTGACGGACCACCGGGGCCCCGTGGTGTTCACCCTGCCCAGCGTGGGGGGCGGGGTCGACCCCCTCCACCTGCTGAGGCGGCTGGCCGGCCAGCACGAACACACCAAAGAGGTACAGCGAGATGCGTCGATGTATCTGGGTTTATGTAGATGCGTTCAAATCACTTGACCTGCAATGGTTTACAGGGTTTACTGTGGGATTTGTTGGTTTGTGTTGTAGTTTTATGTCGCAGTTTATATAAATACAGGCAACAAAATAAAAATGCTTTTGAATTACTGTTGCACCAATTCATGCGACACTAAAGACGACATGTTTTTCTAAAGGTTCATGTGGAAGTCGTTTCATTGTCTGCTGAGCGAGACAAGGACATCCTTCTCTCAGCACTGGGGAGAGCCGTAACCAAAGGCAATTGGCTGGTTTTTACCCACTGTCACCTGCTCCACCAATGGGACGACAAAGTTCTTTTTTTTATCAATCAGCTGTTTTCCCGCCCCAAAGGTCGGTTGCCCCAACATGATTAACGTCCTTGTGATTTGATTATTTGATGTGAGATGATGAAACATTATTATGTAATCATTTACAAAAAATTAATTGAATTGATTGAATTTATTGTATTTTGGCTCCCCTTTCTCCTTAAAAACAACCAGCCCCCCCTGGGGAAGAAGAGCAGTGTGAGGGTCCCAGCAGCGAGGGGCAGCCCCCCAGGGTGCCGGCCCACCCTCTCTTCAGGCTGTGGTTCATCACCCGTGGGGCCGCCCAGGGCTCTGTGCCTGGTAGGACCCGCCACCTTCACAGCACAACCATTCACACCTTATTGCTACATGGCTTTCTTTTGTTTTTTGAGATGTTTATACAATGGTTACAATTTGAAGTAGGGATAATACATGTTTACCACCGTAAAAACCACAATACCCTCCCCCGCCCTTTCCCACAACATTATCGCATTTCATCACAATACAATCACACGATATATCGTTTGCATCGAAATCCCAATACCCGCATGTGCAATATTTGTATCGCTGGACGTGATTAGTTTTTTGTTTTTTTTGTTGAAGGTCTGTCTGATATTACACAATTTACTCTGACTAAAGGGTTCTTTGATACACAGCGAACCACCAATCACTGATCATCAGTTTATTTTATGACTCAGTTTGAGTATGATCAGACAACCAAAGCAGTCAAAGACAGCCCCCGCTAACAAAAACTTAAAAACTGCCAGTAAAAAGACGATTTCATTCCAAGGACAACAGCAATGTCGTTGTCGTTGTATTGATTGCTTTTGGTTGCAGAGAAGACGACGTGGACCAAAAAAAGGTACTTGTCAAGAGTGCCTTGCAATTGTTTCCACAACAAAAGGCACTCAACCAATACATTTTCCTACAAAAATAAGCTCTGTGTAAAATAAAAATAAAAATGTAAACCATGCAGCGCCAAAGCAAAATTTAAATATTGCATAGATTTTTTTCTAACACCTTGCAACCCTGCCCACAAGGTATCCCCGGTAACACCACTGTGATCCCCTCTCCAGCCTCAGTGCGGGCCCGGGGGCTGCCGGTGGACTGTGGCCCCCCCTGGGACCTGAGGGAGGAGCTCAGCCTGGCCCTGAGGACAGTGCTGTGCCCCCCGACGGGCACCCCGCCCGGCGGCCTGGAGCCCCTCCTACGCGGCGCCCTCCTGCACGCCGTCCTGCAGCAGAGACGAGCCCTCCGGCCCTCCGGACGGTGGGGGGGCGCTGGCACGGGGGGCTGGTGAGGATTCTACCCCAACAAACCGCACACCTCATAACTCCTCCTAAGTCCTCTAACCGGAAAAGCGTGTTTTTGGCGCCAGAGCCGCGTGCTACAACAGGGATTAAAGAGAGTTTCATCCGACGCATGGAGACAGCTTAGACCCCAGGAGGGTTTTAAGACATGAGCTGGTTTAGAAATTAAACATGTATGTCCATTGCAAACGTATACATTAGCTGATCAACTTGAAGTGTGGGACCCTTCCAATACTGTGAATTTGGACTGCAGTTCTTCACCAATTTTGCTTATTCGGCTCGATACGGACAGAGAGAGAGAGAGAGAGAGAGAGAGAGAGAGAGACCATACCCCAGGAGGCTCTATTGAGTGTGAAGTTAATGAAAGCAAAGTACCGCTTTGACACATGCATACACTGCACGTATAGATAAGGGCCGTTACTGACACAAACACTCCATCAACGATAGTCCTATAATCCATACTGTATCTTCAGATGGCCGACTAAGTGCTGTCCTGCAGCCTTATGCCACCTCATGGTTGAGCTTTGATGGTGTGAACCACCATGATGAGATTGTGTGCTGTGTGTGAGTACCTCTCTGTCTCTCCAGGGGTGGTGAAGACCTCCTCACCCTGGCGGAGGCCTTCTCACGGCTCTCCGGGCGCTGCCCCGACAAGATGGACGCTCTGGAGAAGCTGGGTAGGGGAATTAACGGGACTGAAACAATTCTATGTATTTAATTGATTTATCGTGGTTATTATTTATTCTATTGTCGTCATTCCCTCTGCATAACAAAATACAAATTATAATGTAAAACGATGATTCATGTCCTGTTGGCGATGCAGCGGGCGTGGTCTACGGCGGCCATCTTCCTGACCCAGAGGACCGAGAGGAGGTGGGGTGCGTGGCCAGGGGTCTCCTCGGTCCGGTGGCCCCCCCCTGCTGGGGGGGACCTGGTGGTCTCCTCAGCATCATAGACCCCCTCCCTGACCACCATGGTAGACACACACACACACACACACACACACACACACACTCACTTACTCAGTCACCCGTGCACACTCACGCACACACACAAACAGGGCTGTATATTTAGTTGATCAAATCAAATGTACTGTATAACCTTAGACCAATTCAAAGGTGTCAACACAGCTGTCAAAAGGCAATTGTATCCCTTTCTGCAAAACATCTTTTGCTCAAACTGTCTTTTCAGTAAAAGGGACACAATTATGGAACAGATCACTTGAAATGTATAATCCCTATTTGAAACCTTCAAAAGAAGCACAAAATTGTGTCTGATCCCAATCATGCTCGCATACATTTTTTTACCATGTGCTCTCTGTTTGTCTTTTATCTTATTTTTCCATTTTATTTCATTTCCATTTTCTTACTTTTCAATAATGTATTATTATTTTTAACCAAAAGCCCCGCTAGGGACAAGTGTCGTAGATAAGCGTTTGGCTAGAAGACTGTCTCACGTTTTGTCTATGTTTCTGCATCTGTCCCTATTCAAATAAACCTAATAAACCCAACCCTCAAATAAAATAAAAAAATAGTTTTCTGTCACCTGTTCTCCGCGTTTGTGCTCTCTCCCCCTTCAGACACCGCAGGACTCCTTCACTCTCTGGAGCGGCGTGTCCGGAGCGTGACGGACCACCGCCAGCCCCCGCCGCTGGGCCTCAGCCCTGAGCAGGCGGAGGACTCCCTCCGCACCCGGTCCCGCACCCTTCACACGCTCCTGCGCTTCAGCCAGGCACTCTCCCCGGGGGGGGGAGAGGGAGAGGGAGAGGGAGAGGGAGAGGGGCCGCTGTCCCCAGATGCCCGCCCCGGTCGGTCCTTCAGGGAGAGGCCGGCGGCTTTGAACGACCGCACGGACGACGACCGCCGCACGGCCGTTGATCCGGCACGGGGTTCCGATCCGGGACTTCCTGTGGGCGGGGTGGGCTGCACCGGGGGGTCTGCAGCGGGGGGTCCCCGTCGAGGAGGTGATCGCGGCGTCCCTGCCGGCGTGATGCGTCCGGCGGTCCGCTCCTCGCGGACCGACGGACGCATCGCGCCGGCAGGGACGCCGCGATCACCTCCTCGACGGGGATCTGTCCCGTTTAGCGATGGAGGCGGTGCTCATCGCCGCGTGTCACCTGTGGGGCGGGGCCACGGCGACGGACCCGCCGGCCGCCTACCGGCCGCCTGCGCCCACCAACCCCCGGGGCTTCCTGGCGGCGGTGCTGAGAGAGGCGGCCCAGCGAAGGAACGCCGAGCCCAGCCACCTCACCCTGGACTTCCAGGTAATGAGGGACGGACAGAAAAACCTCCCTGGGGGTCAGGTGAGACCCTTTTAAGGGTGCTGCCATTTTAAATGTCTTAAATGTCAACATAGTGATGTTGACATTTTGTCACTGTCACTAAAATGACACCGTCTTTTAGAGACAACAGGAGTAAAATCCTATGTTTGGCTAGAACACTTTTTCCCCACAAATAAAACTAGCATCCATGAATGCCTACTTAGTATGGTTCGTTGTGGAAACAATAAAGTACGAATTCCGTTTGATGTACCCCCAGTAGCCACCATGCTAGTTAGCAGCACAGCTAGCCGGCTAACAGCTAGGATGTTGCACCTCCCAGACCCCATTCTAGGCTTGTATAAACTTCACCGTCTGACCAATCGTCGACTTTAATTCCAGGTGCTGAGTGACCACACCTCATCTCCGGCCCTTGCGCCCGGCAGCGTGTACCCGTGCGGCCTCCAGCCGAGAGGTGCACAGTGGGACACGAAGCTGGGAGCCGTGCGGGACTCGGCGTCCGCTCGGCCGCGATCCCTTGCCCCGCGCTGTGCGTCGCGCCGCAGGTCGTCGGTCGTCATAGCGACCGTTCCCGGGGGAAGTGCTACCCCGCCCGACCCATCGGACTCGATGGGGATCCCACGTGCGGGCGCCCTCGTCCTGCGTTTTTTCCGCTTCCCGCTCTACGTGGAGGGAAGGCGTGGGCCCCTGGCCTGGGTGCCCCTGGCGACGGGGCTGGACCCCGGGTGGTGCCGACTCAGGCAGGGTCCGACTGGTCAGCGCCCTCTGACGGGCACTCACGGCTAGACGCCACGGCCGGTCCGGACTCATTGTTGAACCGTGACTATCGTACGTTACGTAGTGTTTGTTGTGTAGTGTTTGTTGTGTAGTGGCAGATTTGAGCAGGGTTGAGTGGCAACCGGAAGGTTGCTAGTTCGATCCCCGGCTCCTCCCAGCTGAGTGTTGAGGAGTCCCTGAGCAAGACAGCCAACCCTTACAGTCCCGACAAGGTGGCTGTCGCCTTGCATGGTTGACACCGCCGTCGGTGTGTGAGTGTATGTCTGTCGGTGTGTTAATGTGTCTATGAATGTTTGAAAAGGTATGAATGTATCTGTATTCTATTGGGCTCCCTTTTGATGTTGTGGTTTTCATTAAAGATGGTGAAGTTGGCTGTAATAAAGAATACTTTCAAGCGCTTGGTGGAGTGTGGTTTTTCAGTTGCTATGGATATGATGGGGCCAGCTGTCGCATCCTCTTTGAAACTATTCATTGTGAAACGATACTCATTTGCTGAAGTTGACGCTAGAGATTTCCGTTTTTTTTTTTCCCAGGCAACATGGACCGACACCACTACGAGACCTTCGAGAAGTTTGGAAACGACACGTTCCTGCTGCACCTGGACAACGGCAGGGCGTGAGTCACACTGTCCATGGAGGGATTCCCTGTTCCCCCTGTTTGAGAATGGCCTTAGGACATCTTCGTCTTCTTTAATGAGTCCGACTGAACCTGTCCCCCTTCCCAGATTTGGACGTCACTCTAAAGACGAGCCGTCTATCCTGGCTCCGCTCAGACAGTGCTGCAGGTGAGGAGGAAAGGTTGATTATCAAAGCTATTCAGCTGTGATATTCAATCCTTTTGAATCCGAAAAAATCGGTGTAAATCCGTGTCGGAAATGTTATTGTGATTATTTAAAGGAGACAGAGAGACTGCACAAAACAAGTTGGTGTTGTGTGATCACCCTCTCTCCCCCTCCAATCTCTGACTCCTCTCTCCCCTTCTCCCTCTTTATCTCTCCCTCTCCCTCTGTTTATCTCCATCCCCCTCTCTCTCTTCCCCCCCCTCTCTCCCTCTTCCTCTGTTTATCTCCATCCCCCTCTCTCTCTCTCCCTCCCCCTCTCTCCCTCTTCCTCTGTTTATCTCCCTCTCTCTCCCTCTCTCTCTGTCCCTCCCGCTGTCTCTCTGTCAGGATCCGTCGTTCCACCTGGCTGCGGCTCCGCCTCCTGGCGCTCCCTCACTTCCGCCTCAGCGATGTCATGCGAGAGTCCCTGGGCGGAGACCCCCTGTCCGTTGCCACGACGCCCCTCCTCGCCGAGCCCCACCTGGCAGCGCTGGACCGACGCCTGGCCGTCGTGCTGCGGGCTGTCAACCGCTGTCTGGAGGAGAAAGGGGGCGGGGCCGGGGGCGGAGCTCGGGACGGAGCCAGGGACGAAGAGGTCATCTACGACGACATGGCCTAAATGGAGACAAACTGGGGGACGGGGGGGGGGGGCACG
>JAOPUD010000117.1:8110688-8123773 GCA_027122715.1 Trisopterus minutus
CACACACACACACACACACACACACACACACACACACACACACACACACACACACACACACACACACACGTGTCATGTGAGGTGCAGCAAGAACTGGCAGGATGTAACTGTAAATGTGTAAATGATAAGTTGTTTGTTTTGGTGAAGAGTTAGGTTTTTCCTTTAACGCGTTGATGTTTATTAAAAAGGAAAAACTAATTATTTACAGACACAAACATCCGAATATGAACACCCTGGGGTGAAAGAAGAAGTGACTGAGAGAAGGAAAGAGTCGGAGGTGTGTAAGAAAGAGGCAGAGAGGTAAGCCGTGAACACACTAGAAGTCGACTACAGCCCTGCTCCTGTCTGTAGTCCCCACAGGTTTCAAAAAGAGGCACGGTTTTCTTGTCACCAAGAAAACAAAAGCCCTCAGTTTAAATGACTACCGCCCCGTAGCACTCGCATCTCTCATCATGAACTGACACCCTGGACCCGCTTCAGTTCGCCTATTGGCCAAACAGGTCCATAGACGACACCCTGTCCCTCACCCTCCACACTGCCCTCTCCCACCTGGACCAGAGGAACACATTATGTGAGAATGCTGTTCATTAATTACAGGTCAGCATTCAACCCTCATCGTTCCCTCCCAAGCTCATTACTAAGCTTAGGGACCTAGGACTCAACACAGCCCAGTGCAGCTGGATCCGGGACTTCCTGACTGGGTTGTGCGGATTGGCAGCGTTACCTACTCGTGCGCGCGCAGCCCCCTCCTGAACTCCCTATTCACCACTCACAGCTACGATACCATCCTAAAGTATGCTGACGGCAGGACAGTGATCACGTTCTGATCTCAGGTAACGATGGCAGCCTATAGAGATGAGGTGAGTGCAAGGACAACGACTTCCATCTCCGCATCAGCAAAACAAAAATGAGCTTAGGTGCGGACTACACGGAGCTGCAGGGTGGACTGCATGCCCCGTTTACATCAACGGGGCTGCAGTGGAGATGGCAGCAGCTTCGGGTTCATGGGGGTCCACACACACACACACACACACACACACACACACACACACACACACACACACACACACACACACACACCGTGTGTGCAGAGTAGCGTAACAATCTAATCTAATTCTTGTAGTGCATTTACTGGCTTTAGAGCTGAACAAGAGCGACAGAGACAAAGACGGAGAAAGAGAGAGAGCGATAGACGGACCCACCTCTGGGCATGAGATGCACCAGCAGGCCCTGGGCCAGAAGCATCTGCCCGCTGCGCAGCATGCAGCCCCAGCCACAGTCGGTGGTGAGGCTGGACCCCTCCAGCTGGGGGAACTCCCTCCTGTAGGTCAGCCACAGCCTGGAGACAAACGCTCCGTGGAAACGCTCCACCTCGTCTGAGAAACAGAGAGAGATATTCAGGGCCGCTGATTGAGGGAAAGCTCGTAGGAGCACAAGTATGTGCTTAAATGGTCTCCTTAAATCATTCTTAATAATATAACAGTAAAGTGGTATTTATTCATATAAATAAAGTTAAAACACAGGAATCCTGCAGGAAAAAACTATTGTAAGAGCAGGAGGAGAAGAACTATTACTATAAATAATACTATGAGAGATATTTTTTAAATTTTAGGCTATGTTGAAGCTCTTTTGTTACCCAGTCGGACCAGGAATGGACTCGAAAGCAATCTAATGTGGTATTGAATACGCTTTTTGTGCAATTATTTAAGGCATTGGTTGAATGAAGCTAACCGATCAGGTGATGAAAATTTTAATATGCTCAGTCAGCAAAAATGTGAATCTGCAGCAGTGGTCTCAGCTGGCTTCAATGCAGACACAGAATAATACGCACTGAGAGGAATACCCTTTTAAATTGTTTGTCTAACTACGGTGGAACGCGGCTCAACTATGGTCAACAACGGCAGCTTAATTTTAGCCCTTCTCTACCATACATTTCCCCTTTCAGAGACCATGCAGAATTACCCTTTGTTTTGGACTTCAACACATCGGTGCACCTGGGTTGAGAGCTTACCCTCACTGTTGAGCAGGTAGGACTGGCCCAGCACCGTGATGGGGGAGGTCTTGTTGAAGAACGTCTTAGACTTGACAGACCATCCTGAGAGACGGGGGAAGTAGTGGATCAGGGAATGTCTCAAATAAGCCAAGTCAGGAATTTATACTTTGACGGTACCCCTGTCCCAATGCCGGAACAGATTCACCCGAACGGGGCACTGATGACAAAATTTAGCATTTTCCGGAAATAAAATGCATGTATGAAAATGTATATTAGTACAATTGACATGACAACCCATTGTCTACATATGATGCAAACTGATAAAGGTTTTTGTAAATATTGACTTTACTTGCCTATAATGACGAATCAAAGACGCATTTTAAATGAGTTGTCATATGTATATACCGATATCATACAATTAGTCTACCGTCAGCACAAAACCCTGCAAAGAAAATACAACGCGATAGATAGGGATGTATACTGGCACACGGACACAAATACAAATAAACACACAGGCATCGAGCGTGACCACCAACCATATTTGACGTTGTTCCACGCAGACATTAACTTGGCCTTGAGTTTGTCCACTTCGTCGGGCTCCGTCGCGGCCTCTGGGCCCACGGCCAGCCTGCGTGCAGGGCTGCCGGTCCTCTGGCTGTCCAGCAGCTCCTCCTGCAGTGCTCCCCCCACATACTGCACCGCGCTGGGGGACACAGAGTTCATGGCTCCGGGCTCTCACAGCTGGGCCGCGCTGGTCCTCTTAGCGATGACAGTACTGAGCAGGAGAGACCAGAGGAACAAGGGTAGAGTTAAAGGGGTACACCAGGGTATCTGGTCATTTATGATTGACTATCTTACCCAGAATCACATTACTTTTTAAGTCGGAATTCGTCATTGTGGGACCAGAAGGGAGATAGCGCATATGCTTACAGCACTATTTATATATATATATATATATATATATATATATATATATACACACACACACTGTATATATATACACTGTATATATATATATAAAATAATAGTGCCAAATGATCAGAGTGATTGTAGACAAACTGCAGTATTGATGTGTTGTTACTGGCACTCTTTTTGGCAAACACAGAAGTAATTCAAAGTGAATTCCTCTCACAAGAACATGAGCTAGGCTGCTGTAACTCTGCAAGTCAGGTAGAGACTAGTCTTCGAGGAGAGAACCTGTTAGCAGTGCATCACAGGTAACCTAATAATCACAGCAGCGAAAATAATTGTACAATAATCTGACTGCTTGTAGACAGTATAATCATGTTGTAACTAGAACTTGTTTTGAATAAGCAACTATTTCCAAAGGAACACATTGGAAATCTTGGGAAAGTGATGACAAGTGTTTTCCCTTTACATTACCTGAAGCTTAGCTACTGTAACTCTGCATGTCAATTGAAGAGGCTAATGGAAACCAAATCCATATAAATCACCTCGCTCGTCTGAATTTGGGTAAGACAGGAAATGGCCAATGTACAGACTAATCTGCACATCCTTTTAAGCAGTGATGATGGTGACACTCCATTGAACCGCCCACTGCAGCCGTAGGTTCAGCAAAGGATTTATGTGGCCTTGTGGTGGGAAGAACAATGGAACTTTTAGAGTTATGGAATCAGAAGAGGTGGTTTTGAATGTTACACAGCTGCCAATGGCTTTGTGGTCACTTTAGGGTTTGGTAAGTCTAGGTTTCGGTGGTTCATTTTTAGCTTTCTTTGAAATCAAAGCTAAGATTAGAGATTAAGCTGCTTAAATAGGTATTTCCTTTGAAAAATACAAAAGAAAGGGCCTTTTGGCTTGGTTTATTTATGAAATACAATTCTAAAACACGCAAAGGCCGAAACTGCTAACTTTTAGAGCATTTCTATATCCTTTCTAGTCTAGACTATACGGTTAATTCCACATTGCAACGTCGTCATTATGAGTGCGAGTCACTTATTGCTCGACCCAAAACCTAATAGCAGCAGTTTCACTCGGCAAGATATAGTTTCTTCCTTCGACCGTAAGCGGTTAAAAGCTTGACCTCAGTCATGTGATAGCAACGTGACGGACGCACCAGCTGCGTATTAACCTATACGAAGCGGATAACAACTAATTGTAATACTGGCGGCCACATGATCCATTAACATTGAAGGTTAGGGTTAGTAGTGTATCTCCCTAGGACTGCGATTTCAGTGCGAAGAGATCCACATGTCAAGAACTACTTATCCAGACAACTTCTAGTAATCAAGTTTGATAGTGATGTATTTGTACAACTTTATCCAAGATAGCATTAATTAACCCTTCCCAAGGATGGCACTCGTCTATTCGGCCGTCAGATAGGCCTGAAAAAACACTATTTATATAGTGCTTTAATAGCAGGTCTCTTGAGCTCCATGGCCGAGCTAAGAAGCTGTAGGAAACACAGTACACAATGTCATGTAAACTAGGGGCAAATGAGACGGAAACCTAGTCTTCTACAGTTATTATGAAAAAATGCTAGTTACCTGGTAGTGGTGTGTATCATGTTTGTTTTCATGCGTTTGTTGCTCTTGAAGAAGATGATCTTCACACTGCAGGACAATACAACTGGCTTCCTTGGCTGTTAGCTTCTACTGTCCACTGGCCGTGGCTAGCAACTGCTAGCCTTTGAAGTCAAATGTACTTGCGATTATCGCTTTTCCACCTCAGTTACCGGAAACAAAGTTAGTAAGACGGTTTTATAACATTAAAGCGAACTACACCTAGTATTTATAGATGCCTTCAAGTTTTCAGAATGGGGTTTCCATATCATCGGCTTCGCCTTTGACAGAATAATGCTAATGACATGTACTTCCTGTTATCTTTTGTTGGTCCATTGCGATTGGTTCAATGTCATCTGTAGGCGTGAACGCGGCGTCCGGTTTTTTGATTGGCCTATATAATTCTTCGTACCATTAAAACGGTCTAATGTAATGTGTGTTTTACTATACAAGTAGGGTTATTATGTTGCTATTTTAATGTGTATCAATTTAAAATTTGGAAATTATGTAATATATTTATATTTATTAAATAATTATTATTTTTTTGTTGTCAAAATACAAAAACAGCGTAAGTGATCGCAATGTCCATCGATAATATCTGTTTATCTCATATTGACGGGAACAAGGTCATATTATAACGTCAACATCAATATTCGGCCAATTTGGTCAACGGTTACAGCAGCCTCAGAGAGAATGAGATTCTGGATCAAATCGTATTATTTATTTAACATACTGCACTTCAGGTGTCTGCCGTATAATTACATCTATCACAAACATAAATGCCCTATGACACAAATAAATACAATGTCAGTGTACAGAGAAACATGGAATGTAGTCATATACTGGATTTATGCTCATATTTAAACCATTCTTATACACGGTACCACCTGTAATTCTGTATAGATTAAACATAACAGTAAACATTTTAATAAAGTGCATTTCATACTACTCTTTTATTAGTCAGAGGGGACTAATGCGCTATCTTCATACATGTAACACTTGTATGGAGTCATGGAAATGCTTGCATTACATATCGCCTAAATACTTATCGAGTTTGGTTGACTTAAGAACGAATAACTGCATTACATCAATATATAAACGGTTGATAGTGTGTATATGCCATAATGTAGAATGAAGTTGGTGAATAAAACCAAAACAATTTTACGCATTTCTAGAGTGGATTTCGTAAATGCCTGCCAGTATTTGTGTTTAACTAATAAATTAAGTAGTAACCCTACCTAATGTGCAATTGTGAGGGCGGCCGAAACAGTTTTCTTACTTGAATTGAGGGTAATGGAATCATATGGTAATAGTTCTAGGTTGTTTATCTGGAGTTGTATTGGTTCAGAGTTGATGTTGTGATTAGGTGCTCAGAAGGAGTGGGCGGTCCTTGGGGAGGTGAGATACGGGTAGGGGAGAGAGCGCGGGAGATGTTGTTAGGAAATTAGAAGAGCACATGATCTGCGTTCGTCTAGTTCCGCTAAACAACCTGTGTGGTGCTTGTGCAAGTAAAAGCAGGGTTGCTACAATATAGTGGCGATCACAGCGGTGGTCGCCTGGTCCAGGTCTGCCGCAAGGGACCCTGGGATGGTTTGGACTATCTCATGGTTTGGATTTATAGCGCCCTCCTGGGTCTGGTTCACCTGGATGGAAGCCTGCTGCGGAGATGCGGATGGTCTCCAGGACTCTGCAGGCTCAGGTCTGTTGCACGACCCGCCTAGTGTCATCTTGAACTCATTGGGTTTGATGCAGCGGACGTAGTTGGGGGTCATGGCGTTCAGGGTGTCCATCAGCATCTGCAGGTAGTTCCGAAACTGACAACCCACGGACAACCCACAGTCTTCTTGTGCTCCCTGCTGGAGGCCCGGCCCTCCACGGGCTTGAAGCGGAGGTACTTGCACCCGCGCCCGGCCTGTTGGACTGCTGGCCTTTTCCCGGTCCTGGAACCGCTCCACCAGCAGGTCGAACGCAAAAAGAGCCAACTCCTCTTAGAGGTCGTTGCGTGTCTCTTCTCAGGAGGTTCTTGTAGCGAGAAGGCTCCTCGTTCAGCTCATTCTCCTCCCCCATCGCTCACACCCTTGTCATTTCCTATATCATCTGTTGAAGCTGTTCCTGAATCTTTCTGTTAAGGTCATCCTTCTCCGCCTCCAGCAATCTGTTCTGCGACTTCAACTTGGATGCCATCTTCTCCATCTCATCCTGGTACTTCTGGGCCCAGTCCTCAATGGTCTCCTTCTCCTTCTGGGTAGTGGCCCACTCCTTCTTTAGCCTCTCTAGCTCCCCTGGTTGGAGACCTCCTCTACGCTGCAGAGCTCAGTGTGGGTCAGCTTGTTCTCCACCGTGGATGGTCTCTAGGACCGCTGGCTTCTCCGTCTGGATGCGGTTGTCTTGTTGCGGCTCGTCGCGCTAGCAAGGCACGCACGTGCTTCTGGATCAGATCACGCCGCAGTGCTTGGTACTTCTGCCTGGCCACGTAGGTGCCAAGGATGGTCTGCATGACCAGGGCAGCTGCCTGCGCCTGTCTGTAGCACTGGCTAGCCACACACATCCTCTGGTACTTCTGGATGGTGGTGGCCGCATGAACTTGCCCAGGGAGTTACCAGCGGGCCTGGTGGACCCACTGGTGAACCTCTGGATGTGGATGACACCGCTGCGCCAGCGAAGAAAATTCTTGCAAGCCAGCCAGCAGAGGACGGTCTTCTCGACCCGGAGGCACGCCTGAAGCTTGTTCCAGGATGGCCCCCTGGACGGCCAAGAAGAATATCTTGGTCTCCCCAAACTGCTACTTGGCACTGGACAAGGTGTTCTAGAACACTTCTACATGTCAGCCTCTTGTCTTGGCGAACGTCCTTCTGTCTCATCTGCAGCCGGTAACGGCTGTAGAACCACTTATAGGTCCACCTGCCGTTGCCCTTCCTGAGGGCATGCCCTTCAGTGCTGGCTCCCCTGAACACTTGAGGGACTATGTGCTGGGTGATGGGGCCGTCGGTGATGACTGACCCCTTAAGCTATGTTCACACCAAAAGCAAAGTGCATATCCTACTCACAGTAGTCGGGCGAGGATGCTCGGGCGAGGATGCTCGAGCGACCCGAAAAACCTTTCTTGCACGAGTTATTCAGCATCAAGTGAAAGTCGCGCCAAAGTATTTCAACTTGAGCAAACATGCTAATTTGCCTTGTTCGTGCAAGAAGAATCAGCCAAATGGTTGTTTGGGTCGCGCCATTAACGGCTCAGCAACACCAAGCTTGTGGCCTCGAATGTGGCAAAGTCTCCCATTCACTCGTGTTCGCTTTTGGCAAGCGATTCTTGGAATGGTCACGTACGGGCGGGTGACCTCGGCGTGTGTAACGGCTCGGCCCGAACAAACGTGTGTCCTCGAGTGGTGCCCTCGCCTCCCATTCACTTTGCATTGGAGGCTTGCTGGGCGTGTGCTAGCGTGGGGCAAGGGATTCTGGGAAGGCTCATTGAAGGGGCAGGACTAAAGCTGAACTTAAGTTAACTTTATACAAAATTGTGCTTAGATGCAAAATAAGCACTTCCATCAACGTTTTCCCACACTGAGGCACGCATTTGGTGGGACCGAACCGTCAAGGCATCCCTGCCGCCGAAAAATGTACATCTATCTGCCTATGCATTGTATGTATTCACGCCATGCCCTCGCTTTTGGTTTGAATTCACTATCACGTCACGCCTGTCAGGTGGGAGCGGTTAAGCAATCACAGCCGTGGTTGCCATGTTCTGGGTTTCCGCAAGGGATCCTGGGTCGGGTTCACTGCGGGAATTACGAACGAATGTGGTTGATGGGGGGATTGCACCTTCATGACAGGTGGGATTGGCTGGAGCGACATTGTAACCATTGCAGTTATCTTCGTGGGATATGTAGTGAGTTGTTTCTTTGTTTTGTATCTGTTGAATAATGGCAACTCTCGGGGACGTGAGGTGTATGGGGCACGGGAGTTACAATTCTCGCATAACATGGGCTCCCGCCCGATCATTCCCATGCCGCTCTCCACAATATTCTACCAATTACCACTCTACCACTTGAGGGCAGTGTAGGACCATGCCCAACATAACCCGCTGCTTTCAAAGGGAAACCCAATGTACATATGTGTATATGTTCCACACATCGCAAAATGTAGTTGCAATTGTATACGTATATAGTGATATACAGTCAGTGATAAAGGGAAGGCCTCACCAACAGCTGCAATTGTTTTGCATAATAATGAATGGCAAGTTATTGAGACTAAAGAAAATAGCTATAGGCCAGACTGAGCAAAATGGAGATATTATGTTATGCTGTGGCTCCATTTGTATCCTTCCTCGTGGTGAATCCCATCTCTGACTGCATATTCCGAGACTTCTCCTACTAAACAGTACAATGAGTAGAACCTTTTTCTAGGGAAGCCAAATCATTTTGAGTTCAGTTCCCTTTGTTTGCAGAATTATTATGTACAATAAATACAACCCTATCTAGTGCACGCCCTTTCAGTGAAAAACATAATGCTACATCTACGTTCTTGTGTTTTGGCTTCATCAAAAGAATGCATGATTGTGCTGTACAAAGTTACAGCCCTCCTATGGTACCCGGTCTCTACAGCTATCTACAAGGACGGTCTTCGTGATTTGATTGTAAAATTTGACTCACTTGATAGATACAAAAATAATAATAATAATAATAATAATAATAATAACAATGCTAACCGCAGATAAAACGATGAAACTGGGTCAGCTTCAGTAGTTGGATGAGATCATACTTTAACCAATCTTTCCTCCCTCTGTTTAATCGCGGTCATGCCAATGTTTGTCAATGTGTTTGTTGTTTGTCTGTCTCTATGTGCACTTGTGTGCATGGTGTGTTTGTTATATATTCATGTGTGTGTTTGTGTGTGTGTGTGTGTGTGTTGATGTGTGTTCTTGTTTGTGTAGGCGTACTGTATGTGTTTGATGTGTGTGTGTACGTGTGGCTGTTTTAATGTTTGCTGCATGTGTGTGTGTGGATATGCTATCTGTTTGTGGGTGCATGTTTGTGTGGGTGTATGCTGTGTGTGTGTGTGTGTGTGTGTGGGTGTGTCAGTGGGTGTGCATGTATGTATGCATTGTTTGTGTGTGTGTGTGTGTGTGTGTGTGTGTGTGTGTGTGTATGTAGGCATGTGAGTGTCAGAGGATGACTCTGCAGCTCATAATGAGCTGGGCCTGTGGGGGCCGTCCTGCGAGACGGAGATAAGCTCCGACCCAGAGCCCTGCGGCGCCAGCTCTACTGCACACAGGAGCACAGGAGACCCGCAGCAACCCCTGGAAACGGAGCCAACATGGCCGCCCAACGCCACCATCTGGACCCAGGAAGGAGACGGAGAAAACAGAGGACGACGAGGACATGCAGCATGATGGGACATTAACTGAACGACGCCTTCCTCCGCGAGTCAACCCGCTTGGACCGCTGCCCCATTGGCGAGTCGCTACGGACCCACTGACACATTTAATTCCTAACGCGGTGTTGTTTGTTTCGGGTTATGCCGACATCGCAGTCTGTTTGTTGGGAACCCAGTCTTTGCTTGTTAGTTTTCCAGATTGTCCTTTTTTCGATTAAAGTGAAAAGAAATTCTGCAAAGAAAAGTGCAAAATTAGAGTAGGATTTGGTATTCACAGTATTCAGCATGTTTTGATTGGTAAAGCACTTTTCGACCTTTGTGTACCTTATAATACATACGTATCGCAATACATGCATTCACACAGACACCCACCCACGCACACGCACAGACACACATCTGATATAGAGGTCTACACAACATGGAGGATTCTGTTATATTAAATAGATACTTTAGCTTAGAAAAAAAACAACAGAGAATGCACCGTTGTGGCAGCTGTTTTGACCGACCCTGATTCTAAATGAGACTCAGGCCGCAGCTGGAATCAACTCATCCAGTGTCCCGACGCACTCAAGAGCTTGGAATGTACAATGTTTTCTTTTTTCAGGTGCTTGTCTTCTGTTGCACTGTTCTCTCAAAAGGCATCTCTTTGTCCCTCGGGGGCCCCTTCCCCGGCCCCTCCACGGGCTCCCATTTCGCTTTGGGCGTGGTGGAGCCACTCCCCGTCGGCCCCTGCTGCTCCGGCTGCGATGACACCGCGCTACCCTGCCTCTCCTCCGCCGCCCTGGGCTGCTGCTGCTGCTGCTGCTCCCGGGCCCTCACCGCCTCCTGGGTCACCATCTTGATGGGCCCCAGGACGGTCTTGGCCACCGACGTCAGCTGGGAGACGAAGCTGGTCTTGTCGCCGGGGGAGACGGGCCGCGCCTTGCAGAGCGACGGACCGCAGAGCGAGGGCGCCGTGGCGGTGGGGGAGGGCGAGGGGCTGGGGGAGCCCTCCTCCACCACCTCCAGGCGGCACTTGTCCTCCCAGTCCAGCGTGCCCCGGTAGCAGTTGACGGGCCCCAGGCCCTGCCGCCCCTTGCCCAGGGACAGGGGCGGCTGCCCGTGGGGGGGGACCACGGGGGCCAGGACCCGCGCCGGCAGCTTGGGACTCTTGGAGCCCAGGTCGGAGGGCTTCAGGCCGTTGCTCTCCGCCCCGCTCTTCCCCGCCGCCTGGGCCCTGAAGGGTTTGTTCACGGCGGACGCCCCCCCCACCCCCATCGACACACCGGCGTTCTGCTCCGGCGGGAGGTTAGCGTTAGGGTTCTTGCCTCCGCTGGGCAGCCCGGGCCAGCCGGCCCCCGACCTGGAGTCTCCCGTGTGTTTGGGCTCAGTTCTGATCACCTGGTTCTGCTGCAGATAGTTGGCGTTTGAAAACAGCTTCATGTCCTGTTGGTGCTGCTTTGGAGACATGTCGCCGTGGCCCTCTGCGCTCTTATCGTGGCCCCGCGGCCCGCCCAGGCCTGCGGGTGTTCTGGTCGGCGTGCCGGGCGTCAGAGGTTTGGCGGGCGCCGCGGTGCCCTGGGACTGCAGTTTGAAGTTCTGCAGGCCGACGGGGGAGTGGCTGGTGCCCAGTCTCCTGTGCAGCGACGACTGGGTCTCAGACGCCTCGAGGGCCCCCTTGTATTCCCTCTCTCTCTCGTTGTGCCTTTCCCTCTCTCGCTCCACCTCGCTCTCCCTCTCCCTCTCCCTCTCCCTCTCCCTCTCTCTCTCCCTCCCCGCCAGGAGGGTCTCCCTGCTCAGCGGTGACTCCTGCCTGCCCAGCCGCCTGGCGGGCTTCAGCACGCCCGTCTCCGGGGCGATGGACGACGACGACCCCGACGACGACGGCGAGGAGGGCGACATGGAGCCCGGGGCCAGGTGCGAGGACGACGGAGGTGCCGGGTGCGCCGGGTGCGCCGTGTGCGGCGGCGGCGGCGGCGGCAGGCTCTCCCCGTCCGTCTCCAGCAGGCTCTGGAGGCCGCCCTCGCAGAGGAACGCCTCCTTGCGGTAGTCCGAGTGCTGGGCCTCCAGGCTGTGCTTGCGGAGCGGGCCCCCCAGGCCCCCCGTGGCGCCGGGCTGGCCCAGCAGCGGGGAGCCCAGCTTCTCCGCCGACTGCACCCGCTTGAGGAGCGGCGAGCGCGGGGGCTCCGCGCTCTTGGGCCGCGGCCGCACCACGGGGGGCGAGGAGTGCAGCTTGGCGGGGAAGGTCTGGGTGGTGTTGGAGCTGCCCACGGTGTGGCCCGGCAGCGTGGGCGGGGAGGCCTGGGTGGGGGAGGGCGTGTGGGCCAGCGGGGACAGGGGGATGTTGCCGGCGGACTTGCAGCGGGCCGAGCGGTACTGGCGGTGCAGCTTGGGCGAGAGGCCGTGCAGCGAGCTGGGGCGCATGTGCTGCGAGGCGGCCGGGGAGTTGGGGGTGCTGGTGGCCGGGGAGCTGCTCTGGGGGGAGGTGCCTGGGGACCGCGACACACAACACCGTCAGCAGGAGCAACACTAGGTCAGATGTGTGTGTGTGTGTGCGTGCGTGTGCGTGTGCGGGTGTGGGTGTGTGTTGTTTGCGTGTGCATGTGTGTGTATTTATTCATGTATGTGTGCATGTGAGCATGTGGCATGTGTAATGTGTGTGCATGTGTGTGTGTGTGTGCGTGTGTGTGTGTGTGCATGCCTGTGTGCCTGTGTGTGTCTGTGTGTGTGTGCATGCATGTGTGCATGCGTATGTATATATGTATGTGTGCGTGTGTGTGTGTGTCTATGTGTTTGTGCGTGTGTGTACGTGGTTGTGTGCACGCCCGTGTGTGCTCGTATGTTTTTTATGTGCACGCATGTGTGTGTGCCTTTGTTTTACGTGCACGTCTGTGTATGCGGTTTTTCATGTGTGTGCGCGTGTGTGCATGTGCGTGCGTGTGAGTGTGCGTGCGTGCGTGTGAGCGTGCGTGTGAGCGTGCGCGTGGTCCTCACCCGGGTAGGGGGTCTCGGGCGCGGGCCGGTAGCTCTGCGTGGGGGAGCGGGCCGACAGGGCGTGGGTGGGGGAGGCGGGGAGGCTGTCCCCGCTGGACAGGGAGCGGGTGAGGGAGGAGAGGCTGCGGCTGGTGTGCAGCAGGTTGGACTGCTTGGTGATCTTACGGAACAGAGAGGAGCGCTTCTTCCTGAGGAGGAGGAGGAGGAGACACGCGTTAGGAGGGGGAGGG
>JAOPUD010000117.1:8192065-8202482 GCA_027122715.1 Trisopterus minutus
TGTGTGTGTGTGTGTGTGTGTGTGTGTGTGTGTGTGTGTGTGTGTGTGTGTGTGTGTGTGTGTGTGTGTTGGGCATTAACAACTCGAATAAGGAGAGGGCCGTAACTTTGAATCGCTACTGGAGGCACGTCTACGCCGCCCGCCGCCCGTGGTGCTGAAACCAATGTCACGTTGATTCAAGATCGAATCCCGGCCGGTCGTGTGATTGTTTCATTCATCATTCATTAAATAAGCCCACGATTCTTAAATCATTTGAGTGTAAATGATGATGCTGGTAAACAGCCCCACACAACACATCCCCACCCACATGTTTGAAAGCACTTGAGAGCCAAAACAATGAGATTAAAATATAGAATCAACTATTTTCTACATAATTTCAATAAATTTAAAAAAACGGATACAACCCTCATCCTCATCTTCAAAACTGCATATCCGGGATCGCCCGCGGGGGCAGCGGCTCCAGCAGGGGGCCCCAGACTTCTCTTTCCCGGGCCACAATTAATCTTGGGCCTTCTAGAACCGTATCATATTAAAATAATTAGATATATTACATATTTTAATTCTTTTAATTTTGAAACTAGAACATGCCAACAGGAGAAAGAGGGCCAGAACCAGATCAGTCACGTATTTAGAACATTTGTAAAGAAAAAAACAACAAAGAATCAAATGAGACCAACATTGAATAAGTTAAATCATAACGCAATGCTGCATTGCTAAATATAATCATCCCCATTATCAAGTCAAGAGTCATCAACAAGATACTGGAGTAGCCAGCTGCCATGTTGACATCATGACGTCCACTTCAGACACTGTTTTCCATGCAAGGATAAGCAGACGTTATCCTGTTACAGCATTAGACGGGGAACTCTGACTGGAGAAGATCCCGTCTTAGCCCTGCCCCGGCCATCCGACTCACAATACTGACGCAGATGGGGCCGCTTGGCTGGATCTGACCCTAAGCCTGGACGGAGGTTATATAAAGGAGCAGGGGAGAGAGGGCAGGTAGAGCTGAAACCAGGCCGGGCAGAACACATCTAGCAGCGAGGCTCGGGTGGGAGAGAAGAACCACACACATATATCAAGCCAGCCGAGAACCACACCGTTCGCTATAGGCCTACACAAGCGCCAGCCCGGCGTGTGTGCACCGGAACACCCCTGGACGGAAACATCCAGCGACTCCGGAACACACGGTCCCCATGGCAACGGCGAGAGCGTCCGCCGGCGGCGCGCCGTCCGACAGAGACCCCGCCCCCAGGAAGCCGCCCCCCAGAGTGAGCCACCGGGGCGCCTCCTCTAGCTTCGTGGGCAGCTCCATCCTCATCCTCTCGTCTTTCGGCATCTCCACGCTGGCCATGAACTTCGGCAAAAAGTTCCAGGAGTCCCGGAAAAAGTCCCGCATCACGTACGCCCAAACGGAGGGCTCAGTCGGGGGATAGCGACCGCTGGTCTTTATTTGAAGAAAACAATGTCTGCTTCTGATACAGATGCCCTTTAAAAAAATCGTTATGATGCATTTTATCAAGCCTTTCTTGCGGCCGCATGCCTTTCTAATTGCAGTTATCACGGCGAGTGTGGTCCCATCATACCCTACCCTCCCACGCTCTGGGCATTAGTGTGATACTGATAGCAGAGAACGCCCCGCGGGACAGACGCGGGCTGTTGTTACTCCTTGTGGGATTGGACAACAGGTTCCAAGAAGAACGAAGCAGGATGTGGGGGGCGGATGAGAGGGACGTCTCCGACAAGGCAACGTCAAATGTGCTTTTGTTAGATACCGCAGATAACAACTGCAGTCCCGACGGGCGAGTTTGGAGGGCGGTGTTACCGTCTGGTGCTTATATCTATTGGAAGGGTTATTAAATGATCACTTGGTGCTTAAATGCTGGTGAACTGAAGAGCGTTCCCTTCTTCAACGACTCATAACTTAGCCCTTTTCCACTAACATGGAAAGGTGCGTGTACCTAACTTTGGACATTTCGAGTAAAATGTGATTGATTCGGACCCGTCGAGTTGATTGCCAGCGGGTACCGAGGTACCGTACTACTTGACTTGAAGTGGCGGTAACCATTACTTCAGTGGGCGTGTGCGTGTCGTATTCTACAGGTTGGAAAGAGTGGGCATTTGGCAACGCCCTCCGTTGATGACGCATCATTGATTACAATGGTAGGAATATTGTTTGAAACAATCCTTGTAGGTTTCTAGATTCCTAGTAAAAACAAGTATGTGCGATTGATTTCATACTTTTAGACCACCATAATATTCATGTGGATTTAATAAATGTGTAATTTTCAGTTATTTGTCCATCTGCCAGATGGGGGCAGTGCTGAGTCACCCCTCAACTCACATATCATAAAAAGGTGGGACACAAGGAAAAATACAAACAATGTAAAAAAGTTCAGTTTATACATAAAAGATACAAAGACGTGTCATGTGTGTCAAGTGTCACGTAGGCTGGAAGCGTTGGCTAGAAAAGGCACAGCAATACATTGTGTAACTGATTTAGTCCACCACATTGATGCAAGGGTCAACTACCTAACCTGTTTATTAACATCTGATGTTACAAACCAACGTGTGTGTGTGTGTATTTGGAAAGAGAGGGGGGCAGGGGATGACGTAGCGTGAGAAAATTATAGAAATACCTTGAGAGAGAGAGAGAGAGAGAGAGAGAGAGAGCGAGAGCGAGAGAGAGAGAGAGAAACAGAATACAGAGACAGGTGATAGAGACTGAAAGAAAGAGTCAGTAGTCAGAGAGCTCACGAGAAAGAGCCAGACAACAGAGAGATAGAGAATAGAGAGACGGAGAGAGAGTGAGACTGTCTCTCAGAGCGCTCCGAGGCCCTGCAGCCGCCTCTCGGTGAAGAAGCGATGCGATTGGTGGGCGGCGCCCCGGGCAGTGGTTCCCGTTGGGCGGTGGCAGAAGGACAACATGGACGTGTTTTTCTGGCGCGCGGCCGCCTTCTCGCCGTCGTCGTCATCGTCGTCGTCCCTAAACGGACCGATTACACAAGAGGACACATTCCATGCTTAGAGATATTCACACAAACACGCATTGGTCCCGTTTAAAGGTATGGAAACACTCCAGGCTGGATACATTTTCCTTTGGTAAACAAAGAAGTCTTAGGGTTAACACAAGGGATTGTGCATGGAAATATTCTGATCTAAAAAAAACTGTAACTAAATGCAACTTAATGTTGCATCAATGTAGTGGGCTACTTTCAGTCAAATAATGCCAGTAAAAAGGTGCTGTGAGTAAGATTTATACAATAATTCTATAAGTGAGATAAATATAAGTGAAAATTGTATTTCTGTTCTGGTTGCGCCTGACTCAGTATGATCCAAATGAAATTATAGAGCATTCCCTGCTAACTTCTGACCAATCAGGAGGACCTCTCTTCCCTGACTAGTTCACGGAATCCATCTTGCCGGTCATTGCCAGGTGTGTGACATACACTTCTCAATGACAGAGACGCAGGGAGGGAGGGAGCAGAGAGGGCTTGGGCCGGGTTGTTTTGGTTCAAAAATCCTCTTTGCTGCCCTTTTCTGCTCCCTTTTGCTAATCTTATAACATACCTACAGAGGCTTTGAGACACACCATAATGGGGATGATGAGTTATGAATTATCCTACACATCCCAAAAGAGGTAAGGAAAAGACATCCAACGTTTGCGGAATATCCGACTGCAACCCAAAAGCTTCCATCGGACCCTTGTAGTCTAAAATACCTGCGAAGGTTAGGCAAATGGAGGTCTTTTTACATCAGGCATCTCATGAAATAAAGCACATGAAAAAGAGAGAAATACTTGGGAGAGAAAAATCTGACCAACAAAATCACATCAACTATCAGTTATGAATATGCAACATTTTCCAATAACAATCTTTATTTAGACCCTGGTTCCGCCAAAGGTTCATTATGCCTGGGGAAAATCGCTGTGGAGCAAAGACAGCTCTTATTCGACCTCCATTGTGTTGTCATTCATTTGTATTGGCAGTAACGATAGAGATAATGTCCTTGAGCTACTTCGAATGATTCATGGCTCAGAAAATGTCTGGGTCAGTATCACAGCAATCTTTGTTTTTAGGAAACATAAACCCTTTCAAACTGAAGTTAAATCACCATAAAATAATTCACAAACTGCAGTTCTCAAGGAGTAGAGATCAGCAACTATTGTGTACAGGGCTTAAGCAATTTCTAGGAACATTCTGATTTCATTCCAACATATTTAAATTCCTACGAATTAGAATTAAGTCGGGAATTTCCTGCCAAATTGATAATCACCGACAGCCCATAAGAAGGCAGGAGGCAAAGCGTTTAAGAATTTGACAATTTAAGAATTCTGAATACACATAAATGGATCAAGAAGAGCAACTGTTAATATTGCATTCCCCCCTAAAGCCTGAATCGTATCATAGTACTAGAACTAGTATCGCTGGTGGATTTTGATGCATTGCCCGTTAACAGAAACTGTGAATACAAAAAACCGGACAAAATGGCTAAAAGGGAACTGGGTCAATCTCAAGAGTGCTCCATGAGAAAGATATCCGCTTCCGTTACAAAAAGACAAACTCATGTCACACATGAGCTTGTCAATCACAAAGCACAACCACTTAAAACAATGACTGACACTAGCCACAAATGGGTGTGCACTCTGCCATGAGGGCTGTGATTATGGTACATTGGATCCTCAGTGTCTGTTGATGCCACTGCTATAAACCAAGCTTTCCACTCCTCCCATGACGCACTGCTGTGAGTCATAAAAAAGTGAATAATTACAATTCTAGGAACCAGCTGCTGGGGTCGTCACCAGACAGTGAACCGAAATTGATTACATGGCTTGGTTACATACAATTATCTGTATAGCGGTCTGTGGTCCTGTGCAGATTCATAACGCTACCCTCGACAAGAACCACGGATCCGAACCAAAAGGGCCAGTCTTTAAAAAAATGAAATAAAACCTAAGGTAGACAAAGGTAGCATCTTGCAACCTCTCACTAGTTGTACTAGTCTAGAACGGTCGACTCCATACCAGTACACCGCCGAGCCCTTGCTGTCCATCAGGTTCTTTGCCGTGCTCCAGCTGAAGCGCACAAACTGGGGATAGCCAAACACTGGGTCGTGATACTTCAGCAGCCACGCCTTGGTTTTAGGGTCTGGATGAAGAACCAAAACACAGGAGAGCTTTGAGTACAGAGAACCGGTTGCCGACAATGTTCAATCTATTCTATTCCATCTATTCTATCATCTATTCTATTTCAATCTGGTTTGTAGGTTCAGTGTTTCAATGTTTAAACTTTGAAATGTGTAAACTTTGAAATGTGTAAAGCTAGGGTAGGCCATTTATAACAGAAGCATTTCTTGTCCAATTTTTTGGAATTCTCCAAATCAATAAATCAAATGCACTGATATGAAATGACTGAAATGATTGGATGGTCTGATCTGTCCGTGTACCTACGGACCCGTCTCACCGCAGGCACTCTGCCCATGCACTCGTTGCGTATGACCGGAGTCTTCCACAAGACGAGGCAGACCTATTGCTAACGCTAGCGAGCTACCAGTGTGTTTCAGGGGAGTGGCTTCAGAGGGAGGCCTGTGGGAGGGGTGGGATTATTACTCTGGCTGGTTTCTCCAAATTGCATCCCTAGTTGTAACCCCTTGAGTGAGTGAGTGAGTGATATAGATGTAGATCAATTAAGGAAGTGCTTTCATGGCTGTTCATTTTGTTTAAAAACCTCAAAATATACTTTAAAATTTGTTATTTTAAATCTACATGTAACTCCACTCTTGGGCATTTAAGTTATTTTACAAGATACACAATGCAACAAGGGCCAGGGGCTGCCCAGATACGTTTTAAACCACCAGGTAAAGGTAGAGAGTACTCCTTCTTTGTGGGGATGCGGGTAGCTCCTGGTGTGTTTGGTTTTTCATGTGTTCTACTTTACCGCCAGGGTAACCAGAGCCGTAGTCCGTATCCACCTCTCCCAGGTCTTCTGTGAAACTCCAGCCTTTCACAGAGTGGTCTCTGGCCACCTGAGGATCAGCAAAGAACGTCTTTATCTGTAGGCTTCTGAAAGACATACCTTCTCAACACGTAATGACTTCAAAGTCCAGACTTTGTCTGTTGATCCTACAGAGCGCCACAGAGTAACGAAACACACATACAATACAAAACAACTTTATTAATCCCACTAGGGGCACTTTGCTTGAGCAGCTTGTTGCACATACAGTAACATACGGACCACAAATACACATACACAACTATGGAGCATTTAGTAGTCGAATTGCAGAGGGTATAGAGTAGCCAATTTGCGACCAAAACGAAGGACCTTTTCGTACTTTTCCCACATGCCCCCTAAAACATCACCCCGCAACAACAACACCACGTGAATGATTACGTCAGTACCTGATAACTGGAAATCTTGTTATTATGTGTTAAATATGGACTACTAAGCTGCCCGTTCATCTCAAGATGAACCAGTTTGAAGAAAGACGTGCTGATATTTTGAGGGATTATGCACCTTGATTTGAATTACCGCTCAAGGGCACAGAGAGGAAACTCCGGACGTCATTCAACATACCAATATTCAGTTTGTGGAGAGTCTGTGTGGGCACAAACACTGAGCCGGTGCTTCCTGTGTCTCTGGGGAGCACTGACCTTGGCACAGATACTGGCCGCGCTGACGATGGGGAAGAGGGAGTCAGCCTTGGGCCGCACCGTCACCTCCAGGCCCGGGAAGCGCTGGGAGAGCTTCTCCTCATACTTCTCAGCAGGACCCACCGTGTCCACAAACACCTGCAGCCCACACAGGAACCACGCCCGGGGGAGACGGGTGAGGAGCAGACACAGGGGGAGACAGGTGAGGAGCACACACAGGGGGAGACAGATGAGGAGCAGACACAGAGGGGGAGACGGGTGAGGAGCAGACACAGAGGGGGAGATGGATGAGGAGCACACACAGAGGGGGAGATGGATGAGGAGAGATGGTGAAACCACACACAGAAAAGAGAAAAGAGAGCAGAAAAGAGCAACATTCCCAAGTATATCACTTATAATAAAATAATGTCTCTACTGGTACTCTACACCTCTTTGAGTTCGATCAAGGTCTCTACTGGTACTCTACACCTCTTTGAATTGTATCAAGGTCTCATACCTCTTTGAGTTGCACACCGCTGTCCAAGGCAAACTGGACCAGGTTGATGGCTGCATCATGAGAAAGAGCGTTCAGGTTGTATTTTGACCTATACAGAGGCAGATATTGGAACATAGTTTATTGTATGTATGTATGTATGTATGTACTGTATGTATGTATGTACAAATGTATCAACCTATATACAACCTATATCCATAGATATGGATATAGGGTGAGTGTGTTAAGAGTGTGTGAGCGAGTGTGCACCTCTGCAGCATGCTGGTTGAGATGGTGTTGGGCGAGAGGATCTGAAGAGCCCAGCCCACAAAGTCTTTGGCACCACTGATGTTCTGGAAGAGATTCTCCCTCTCCGCCTCCGTCAGCGTCTTTGAATCTGGTAGAATGAATAAAGTCGTAAACTATTCATCTAGACCACAGAACCATAGCAGATGGCCATAATTCTTATGCAGGTGATTTGAGTTGATTCACTGATATCCAACCATTACAGCTGGGTGAAACATGAACATAAAATTGGATTGAAGTAACTATGAACCTGCATGCGCTTCATATTCATGTTACTTATATTAACTTCTTAAATGTTCCTCGTGTGCAATGAATAGGTGATGCTCCTGAAAACATATGTCAGCTCTGGATATTATAGGACAAGAGCAGGGTTCACAATCATCAGCAAATGGCATGTGACAAGATTAAGGCTTACATATTAAAAAAAATTCTTGGCAGGTTGCTTCTCCAGTGTATGACAGATATATCACAAATAATATACTTCTGTGCTTCCTGTGGCAGAAAACAGACAAACACTTCCAAGCAATCGGTTAAAACAGGAGCAAGGAACAAAAGGAATAACTCCTGTCCCTCCCTCACTCACTGTGAAACTCAAGAAGTAAATGATTAAACACAGAGGCTACGCTCCCTGGGGCAAGCAGCGCCCTGCTGTGAGACACACTGGGCTGTGGGGGGATGAATGCATGTGAGGGGAATGGGCCTGATGTACTTGTGACGAGCACGGGCCAGACACGCATGTGAGGAGCACCAGCCTGACGTGCACGTGACGTGCACTGGCCTGAGGTGCACTGGCCTGATATGCACGTGACGAACAGTGCCCTGGCGTGAACGTGAGGAACGGGGGGCCAGGGTGAGGAACGTGGGCCTGAGGTGAACGTGAGGAACACAGGCCTGAGTTGAAGGTGATGGTCTACCTGCAACCTTCAGGTCCTTCAGCTGCTCCTTCCGGGACACGGGGCAGAAACAGATCCCGTACACCATGGGCCCTGGGGAACAAGGGGAGTTCATTAAAACAGTACAAACAAGTCAAATGACAATTACTCATCTGAATATAGAACCCTTAAAGGCAGTGTGAAACTGCATTCAGAGTTTAACATTGCATTTTGTAGTGCGGTTGCCTCTGCAAGTTAAATAGGATATTAATGCGGGACAAGACAGATATTGGATTTGCTTAACTATAGATAAGTTCTTTAGTAAAGTACCTGCAGACTTTAAATTAGATCAGGGCTAAATGGTGGTGTGGTATTATTGGACATGATGGTATGATCGCAGGTTCAGACTCCATTCTCAAAAAACATGGGGTCATATGAATCTAAAATGAGGACATAAAAGTGCAATGAGGGGTCATCTGGAAATTGAATCTGAAGAAAAGAAAGAATCAAAACAGACTATTATTATTATTAATATCAGGGCCACAGCCACACTGCCACAGCCTGCTAAATATTTGCAGAGTCCATCGTGGTACGGCTGGTTGAATGTTCTCTGAAACCAGAGCAGTCTGAGCTTTTCCAACATTATGAAATGAGCCCACAACCGTGTAGTAATTTGTCTACAAGTGGCTTATTGCTTTAGGGGATAAGAGGTGCTTTCCAATCTGCCTGTTGTTTGTTTCAAACTTCTAGGGGTGAGCTCAGGGGTCAACATGTTGATGATGCAATGTAACATTTTAAACTAACTAATCCAAACCTATGGATCGTGCATGGTATGGCTATGGTTTGTCATCATTCCTGCTTCTGATGACTAGGATAATGGGATCATTCATAGTTATGATGGTTCAGAGATGTCAGGGAGCAAACGAATACAAGGTTTGAAAGAAGTGACGTGTGGGTGTATGATTATACAAGCAACTCACCCAATACAGGCCCCCTCCCAGCCTCGTCGATACCCAAACAGCAGTCTTCTGATTTGCAGATGTCTGGTATCTCAGACGTCAGGCGGCAGCTGACCGAGTTGTCTACTTCGAAATCTCCAAGATCCATGACTTAATATAACTCCAGCTGGGGGGGAAATGAATCATATGTCTAATAATGAACGAATTAAAGATGAAAGAACATAAAGAATTGTGGGGTTTGACCTATAAAGGAACGGCATTGTAACTGTTACAAGAGCATCTGACATTCTGATGCGGAATTCAACTTAACGTTATTGATATCTCAGCTGATGAATCCCTGCTCACCAAGTCAATGACTGTATTTATGTCGGCGTTTCCTTTCGCGATGATAGTGCTTTAAAGCTATCCTCTCCACGAAAGTCTGCAATGTTTATACCTTGCTTCTTTCTGTGGATTTGGCGCCCTCGGAATGACGTTGACCGCGGTGGCTCAAGGGAAATGAAGTCTTCAGATTATAAAAATGAGTTTCAGTACGTCGATCATAACAACACCACGTGGCAAAAACAAACCTCATTTATCATTTTAATTTTTTTTTCCACAAAGTACTTAATAATCATCATGACCTACTACCGACTTACTGGGATCAATTCTGGATCATTAATGAATAAAGAAAGTTCATCCTGCTGTGTTTCTCAGCCTAATGGTTTTCTCATATTTGCAACAGTTTCTAACTTATATATTTACCCATTGCTTCTATATCTGGGTGAAATACAATCTGATTTATTTGCATTTGATTGTAGTGGAAGAAAATGATAAAGTCCACTTGACTGAAGTAACATTAACTAGGCCTACTAAAGTTCTGTCCATATCTATTTTTTAGACTTCAATTCCTTGAAGCGATATTACATGACTAACGTCTCAAAAACAGAGCCATTAAAATCATAAGATGTCTTGAATTAACTGAAACACTAACTCAGAAATAACTCAACAAAGGTTTAATGGAGTGGAGGGTAAAGGGGAAGGAAAGGACAGGATATGTACAAAAGTCCAAGTGAATATTAGTTACTAAGCTGCAATTTGCCTGGCCTGTGGTCGTTCTCCTTATCCTCTCTCTCTCTCTCTCTCTCTCTCTCTCTCTCTCTCTCTCTCTCTCTCTCTC
>JAOPUD010000117.1:8242249-8254357 GCA_027122715.1 Trisopterus minutus
ACACACACACACACACACACACACACACACACAGACACACACACACACACACACACACACACACACACACACGCACATACACATACACACACAAAGACAGATAGACAGCAATGCCTCTTCCACATAAACAAAAACGAATTGAATGTTTCAGACTGTATTTTTCTGCTTTCCTCTTGTTTGCCATTTACTTATGTCTGTCTTTATCTGCTCCATCTCCGCCAGACAAAGAGGGCAGTGTTCACTCTGTCCGTGACGACCTCCAGAATACGGAGGAACTGGGTCAAACTACTAAAGCAGGCCATCCAGAACCATGCGCAGTAAGTCGGCCGTTATGCTGGACAATAGTGTGCAACTGAAAGTATGGTGGGCTCTTGAACACTAATATATACCAAGAGGGTAGAAAATACTGATGCAATTGGGAGTTGCGTTTCTCTACGTTACACAGTCTTGCAAAAGCATTTGCAAAAAAGTACTGCATATCTGCTTATAATAGCAGGTATACCACTCAGCAGTAAAAAGGCTGCTGTTGCTGAACTTTATACCCTCATAAGATGTTACTTTTTTACTCTTAGTAACTTTATTTAAAGCATTCGTAAATAATATTTACCAGCTAATATAAACACAGTGGCATTTGTTTTATGCGCTCTTGGAATACCTTGAGCATGCTAGAGGACCTGTCTTCAAAAGCCCATTTTCTGAATTCCTGAGCATGGTCCGAAAGGTCAGACCGACTTATTGTTGTGTGGATCAACTATTGTCTTACTTCTGACGTGCAATATGATCCTCACGTCTCCCCCTGGTTCAAAACTAAGCCAATCAGATACCGGCAGTGAGAAAGAGGACCCCCTGTCCCAGCGGCCGTCGTCATGCCAACCGCCCGCTCTGCGCACCTGCAAAGAGTCCAGTTATGAACGTTCTCCAGCCACTACCGGCGTTAACGGCACCGCCGCCGGCCTCCACAGAGCCGCTCGCCACCCGACCCATTGTGTAGACCCAGATCTGGAGGCCACGCCCCCGGAACCCCGGTCTCCGGCCAGTCAGAGAGAGGCAGGGGAGGGCTGGGACAGGGAGCAGGCTAAGAGGTTGGAGGAGAGGAACAAGTGGTTTGAGGAGGGCATCACCTTTATGGAGATGAACAGCAGGTGGGACTCCATGGAGCTGAAGAAGGGGAGCGTGCCGGTGCCGGCTTCTGACACTATGGACTCTGAACTCAACAGGAAGTGGGATGAATTCGAGAGAGAGTCGTTCAGGGACATGACTCCTCAGTCTCTCATGGGGGCCCCGACACATCAGTCAGGCCCCAGAGACGATTGCCCGCCGCCCCCTCGCTCGGAGACCTACCCGTCAAGCCGTGAAGAGACCTTCCGGCCACCGCTTGGTTCCCGAACCGATGATGACCTGAGCACCAAGGAGTCTTCGCCGTCCATGAATGGCGGCCAAACGGCCCAATCACGAGCAGCAGAGGCCCTTCAAAAAGAGGTAGGACTTTCGACCAATGTGTTAAAATAATATATGTAGAAACATTTGATTCCTGGTTCAAATCACCCCAAATCACCCAGGCTATTTGTAATGAGTGGGATTCAGCAACGGATCAGGAAAAACTGATTTCCTTCCTTCCAGGCCCTCTCGCTCAGACACCAAGTTGAGGACATCAAGAGAGAGAGGGCGTCCATGGGTGTGGAGGTGGAAAGTCCCTGTGGCCCCGGGGCCCCCTGCCAGGCCAGGATACAGGCCCTGGTGGCTGCTCACAGGACGGCCCTTCAGGAACTGCAGGAAAAACACGGACGGGAGACCCGGGATCTGGAGTCCCAGAGGGACAGACTGCTGCAGGAGGGGGGCCACGGGTCGGCCAGAGGTGAGGACAAGCTGGGGGGCCTGTGGTGTGAAGCATGGAAAAGCAGAGCAGCAGATTGCGCTCGGGAAGGTGGACCAGTGGAAGGTAAACTGAAAGTTGTCTCTGTCAGCGGTCCATCCCTTCCTCTAAGATCCTCAAGTCCTGCTCCATCTTTTGCTTCCAACTCTAGAACTAGAAATACTCATAAGTTAATCAGAGTGAAACCACTGGGTTGGGATAATTTTTCAGATAATAATACGTATCTTTCATTTGTCTTGGTATTTTTAGCAGCTGTCACCAATACAAGTAACAAGAGGCTCTTTATAGCAGGAAAATAATGATGAGAGAATTATAAATATTATATATGAGTACAATAACTGCAACAAAAATGGTATGTTTTAATGAAAATAAAAACAAAATCCATGAAAAGACCAAAGGCTTAGGCTGCCCACAGGGCAGCCTGCTCTTCCAGCTGTAGACAACATACGTAACTCACTGCGACAGCAGAGAATGTGTTCTAGTGGGTCCACTTCGCTTTTCCTTTGTCATGATGATGGTTTCGGGGACTGTCTCCTCAGCAAAGTTCAGTTCTGCAAATTGGTTCGCATAACTCACAGTGCTCCACATGCGGACACAGTGATGCTATTAATACCCCCCACCATCTTGTTTGTTCACTGTAGCGATGGAGACCCTGAAAAGAGCCCACAAGGAGGAGATGGAGAGAGCGGTGGAGAAGGCCAGGCACTCAGCCACACAAGGAGGTGCATCAGCCACTAGAGGACAGGTGTAAGTCAACGATACACACAACCCTAACCCCTAACCCTGTATTCTGACATCAAGGGCTCTGGTGTGTCCCACCAGGCTGAATACTGTATACGTATCTGTTTGTAAGCATATGTATGTGTCTGCGTGTGTGTGTGTGTGTGTGTGTGTGTGTGTGTGTGTGTGTGCGTGTGTGTGTGTGTGTGTGTGTGCGTGTGTGTGTGTGCGTGCGTGCGTGTGTGTCTGCGTATGTGCGTGAATGCGTGCATGCGTGTGTACGTACGTGCGTGCATGCGTGGGTGGGTGCATCGGTGTTTGGCAGGCCTCAGGCTGAGACGTTACGCTCAGAGATGGACGTGCTGTCTGTGTGCTACTCTGAAAGGTGCTCTGAGCTGAGCCGCACGGAGTACCACACCAAGGACCGAGAGACAGAGCTCTGCTGCAGAGAGAGAGAGACGGAGAACCTCCGCAGGGAGAACCAGGTTGGATGGAGAGAGAGAGAGAGGGAGAGAGAGATAGAGAGAGGAGTAAGGGCAAAATGACAACTGCAATCTTAACCCAACTTATCCCTCTTCATTTTCAGGAACTTAAGACCAAGCTTGCCGAGGAGATCAGTCGCATGCGTTGCTTCACCACAGGTCAAAGTTCAGGGGTCATATCCCCTGGTCACACAGATCAGGGCTCATCCAATGTAGAGGTAATGGTAACAATCCATGCATTGCCACAGTAGTAGCACTGTTTCCTTGCTCTTCCAAGGGCCGATTTAGAGTTTGACACTGGTGCAATGTTTAATTGTGAGTCCTTCTCTCTCTGTAAAGAATGTTTAGAGAGATCATGAGATAATCGTCTTGTCATCCTATACCATTAATGCAATGTTGCTAATAGAAAACGCAGCAATGTTAGGCGTCTGTAGTTTGGTTCATTTGAGTTAAGTTAAATACTGCCATCTACTGCTGGCAGCTGGCGCTAACTTATTATTATGAACAGCTGGAGACTCACATACACCGGGGTTTGATTTAAATGTTCCATATTGATACAGCGGTCAAATTTGTGTTATTTAGATTATGTTAAGAAAGAAGACAAGTGAAGTGGAGTATCTCCAGAAGCAAGTGAGATGTCTACAGAACGAAGTGCAGTCCCTCACCAAGGTATGGTTGATTCCACATCACTTTCACCCAGCATACTATAAAAGACAGGATAACTAGTTTCCACAAGGACCACTTGGCCCAGTTTGTTTTAACGGGTATCAGACTTGGTCTGATACCCCCTTGACCAAGAGCACTATTACATAATGAGAATCAGAATAAGTCTGTGTATGTATATATATATATATATTATATATATATATATATATATTTACATTGTTGTAGCCAATATATTAGGTCTACTTTTTTGAAAAGTATTGCAAAAAGACTAACTAAAAATAGACCATCTATCATATATATAATCACTGAACATTATATCACAAAATAAATGTGTGTATACATTTTAGATTTTGGTCCCTGTTCATCTCCCAGTGGGCCTCCGGCTCCTACAGGGACCGCTTTACTAACATCTGGCACATAGTTATCTAATAAATCTAGGTTGAAAACCACCATCTTGACGTTGAAATGCCTGAAACCCTTTTTGGAGTTTCAAGGTTTGGAACACAAACAAGTGAATGAGGCAGTGCTCAACAGATCCCAACGGATGACTGCACAAACATTTGCATGTTCTTAAAGGGCTCTCTCCCTCAGGAACCAAGAACCCATTCTAAGGGACCGAAAAAACAGTCTCTCTCCTTTATTTAACTTCAAAGTGGCCAGCACTCTTATCATGCATGGTATGAGTTTAGTTGCTGTTATAATACTGTATATATAAAAAACTATTTGTAACACACCAAGAGGAGATGTGTGCAAGATGTGTGCAAGACCTGGTGTTCTCACCTTGTGAGAACACCAGGTCTCAACAGCAATAAGCTGGACGCCTCTTTTTCTGTCTTTTCTTAAGCGGCCCTTGTGGCTGTGTAAACTGGGGCCACCGTGTGGTCTATCATAATGAAACCAAATTTGGTTTGTGTTTACCAAGAGAGGGGCATTTTTTAATTTGCGTGATCAAATCATGTACATTAACATGTGAAGCCACTAGAGGTCAGGGCGTTCTCTTCTGTGACTGCGTGCGATGCTCTGACCCCAACTGCAGGAGAAAGAGGGAGCCTAATGGGCCGTGACAAGACGGGCTACGCTGAGCTGAGTAAGATGAAGAGCCACAGCCATTAAGAGATGGGCTCCAACAAAGAACACCCGAGACTGGCCAATACTACGCTCCAGGAGGGGGACAAGAGGCCGCTGATTGGTGGGAACAACCAGTCCCTGGCCCTTTAAGAGTGACATCAATACTATGCAGAACACCAAGAGAAGGATGTGTGCTGTAGTGTTACTATGGGCTGACATGGACCTATCAGAATCATGTGTACCACTACATTTGGAAAATAATTTTGTCACGGTAGTTTCTGTGATAAAGAAAAAGAAAAGGAATACCAAAAGATGAATACATTTGCTTCATGTACTTGTAACTGTTTATTGTGTTGCAAGACACACCGACATGCAGACAGGAGTGAGGACTTACAGACAGATCGCCTTTGTAGACTCACACGATTATGATATGACACCACTTTAAATGATATTAATGTAAACGAGCTGAAAGAGAGGAGGACGGGTGCTCGGCGATAGGGGATGCGTCGCGACGCCGCCGCGCTCGTCGACTCCGGCTTACTCTACTGTTCCCTCTTTATTGCAACTGCCACGCTTTCCCTCCACCGGTCCGAAGCACCCTGCGGGACACAAGTCATAATGACCAAGGTTAATATCTGGACGGTCTTTTGCAATGTGTGTTTTTTTTTTCTTTTTGTCAACAACATTGAAATGAGGCGTTAGGACGTTTACGTTTTAAGAGGCTTAGTGTTTAGTCATCGTCGTCATCGTCCTCCGGGACGAAGATGTCATGCTCCTCCAAAAGAGCGGCAAAGTTCTTGCTGATCAGAGTTCCGACGTAGAGGAAGGGCACCACCACGATGGTCATCCGGATGAGACCGAAGGATGTCTGGACAAAACGACGGGGTAGGGGGAGGGAGAGAAAGGTACACATTGGGCATCTTGGGAAGACAATGTGTGCACCAGGGTCTAGAAGGAACACTGCGGGGAGACGGGACCGTTTGGCTGGTGATGTTAATCGTGGGCCCTTGGCGGGCAATGTAACAACGTTTTTATACACACTAGAATGACATGCATAGTGAAGTTTTCAAATGCAAAATAAAAACATATTTGGCCTTCACGCACTGTATGACGGTAAACTTGCAACTGATATTGATTGGGGATAGGATAGAGATCATTTAACTGAAAGGCCCTGCTCCACAATGAAGGGATACAATTCATAAAAAGACCAAGATTATAATAAATGCCACTCAGCTCTGCAAAGTCGGCATGTATAAACATTTGTGTAAGGTTTTTTAGGGAATAAAATATCTGAAACACTAAACGCTGAGCACATAACAAAATTAAGCCAAGGACAATAAGGCCCCCACATTAGCGGGCTGTCAAACGTCCACGGTAGTAATCTGACTTTGCGTCCATTTCCGGGGCTCCCCTCCGGCCGATGCGGACGGCTTTTTCCAGATCCTTCTTGGCCACAACAGCCACATATATGATTGTTATTGGTACACAATTTTTATATCAGGCGTAACACTGACAACACTTTAGGGCAGACTGAAACTACTGCCACTGCCCAGAAGCGTATCGAGGTAAAAAAAAAAAAAATCCCCATCGATTCATTCGCTCTGCTGAACGTTCGGGACGTCTTTGCTAAAGGTGGTGTCAACACACTCCCTGAGTCACGCCTACACCGTAGGAACCACCTATATTCAGAGTTACGGGCTTCCTTAAATACCTACTTTATTCGGTTTCGGTAGGATGGCACCAGACGTGGTTGTAACGACGGTTCGACACGGAACCGCCTTGGATAGGTTTGATGTTTGGGAGCATTTCTCACGGCCGAGTAATCCAATATGTTTTTTGGCAAGTTGCCGTGAGAAACGCAGAACCGATGTCGCCATTTTCCCCGAGTGTTTAGGGGGGCGGGATCACGGACCTGAAGATACATTTGGGGGGGGGGGTTGCTTTCAGGGCGGCGCTTGACCTTGACACTTTTTTTTAATTAAATGGATTAGGGACCAAATATTACATCAATATCATAATGATATATTGTCATTATCAGATGGTTTATTTATGCATTATAAGATTGTATGCATAATTCATAACGCCAAAGTCGATGGGTCTGAGTCTATGACGTCGGCTGCCAATCAGCCGAGCCGCCACAGCGCGCGAGAGAACTGCAGCACTTCCTCAAGGCGGAGAGCGCGTGACGCGGCGGCTGCGCGCACCGAGAGAGAGGAAGTCGAGGGGAGAGGGAGGACATTGGACAAACTTTACTTCTCTAGCTGAATGGCTAGAAATGCAATTCAATACTATGATAATCCCGTTACAGACAACTGACGATTTGTCATTGATTGAATAAAAAAGGTCTAGCAGCTGGCTTACAAAACACTATTTCGTATTTTGCCACCGCTTTCTTATTTCGACCAGGCTCCAGTTCAGACGAAGAGGAAGGCAGCAATCCAGTGGTTTCGAAATAGCGTTGCCTAAACCTGGCTCGTTCAACGTGGTTCCCATCACGTTGTTTAGCCGTAGACAACTTTTTGTTGTGCTGGAATAAACAGTAAATGATTACTGTACATAGCAAGCGTGTTTGAAAAATAACTTGGGGAGTCCTGTGTGGAAAAAGTTGTCCGTGGTGGTCCACGAGCCACCGTCGAGGCCTAGGCGAAGGCTGCGTGTGTGTGCGAGGACCGTCGGCGTGGAGTGGCTTACCATCAACACCGATTAAACATGTCGGCCCAGGCACAAATGCGAGCGATGTTGGACCAGCTCATGGGGACGGGGAGAGACGGTGAGTTTGATTGACGATGCGCTTGCTACGTGAAGCTAGGTGGAGCTAGCGGCGGGATGTTGCCTGTTAGCTCCCATGCTAACGTCAGCCAGATGCTGCAATTGAGTCATGCTTTGCATTTGTAGCGTTAGCTTCCCTGTTTGAACGATAGCCTGGCTGTGGGCTACCTGTTGGGTTCCTGATAGACCCGAAGTTAACGTGTCAACGACATGTTTATCTCGTATTATGGCTTCTTTTGTTCTGTGGTATTGATTGAGCCTTTTAGTTAGATATTAATATTGGTTGGTGTGTTGATCGGGTCCCGCGGCACCAGTTTACATTTTTGATACTCAAACCTAACAAATTATTGTGTTAAACGAGTTTCAATTCAAATTCGGAATCACTCAATAGTATATTTTGAGAACAAGCTCAGAGGCGTCAATGTTCAATAATATTAGGGGTCTTTCATTTTGATCTTATTGTGTTTTATAGGAGACTCCATGCGGCAGAGGATCAAATTTTCAGATGAGAGGGTCTGCAAGAGTCACCTTCTGGATTCATGTCCCCACGACATTCTGTCAGGCACTGTGAGTACTTGTGTTTCACTATTTAAAGATGTATAATCTGTATAGAACTCTTTCAATATGTTACATCCCTGAGATTTGTGTAAAATAATTGGCAGTTAAACTTGTAGTATCCAGATAAAACTAGATGTTTCCTTTTTAATTGGATGACTAACTCATATTTGAACTGTTCTAATGGCTGGCATTGTTCATTTTGTGTCAAAATCATTATTTCGTGGTTATACATTGCCACTCGACTTCTCCGCTCTGTTGGCTAATGTGGGGAATGATAACATGATCAGCTTGTAATAGTCCTGCATTTGTGATTTTGTCCTCAGAGGATGGACCTGGGCGAGTGTGTGAAGGTCCATGACCTGGCCCTTCGTGCTGACTTTGAGATTGCGTCCAAGCAGCAGGAGTACTTCTTTGAGCTGGATGTAAGTTTTGCTGCCATCGTCCAAACACGTAGCCAATGTTTAGAGAGTATGATTTGCTACACCAGAGTACGACATCGGTAAAGTATGTATCTGAATATGCCAGTGTGGCTGTCTGCCTGGGCAAAAAATGTATACATTTCTTGAGAACTATGACGTATAATTGTCTGGTGAGATTATATGCATTTAAAATGTGGGAGCATGAGCATTTTTATTACACTGACCGTGTATTCATCTGGCATAGTGTGGTAGAGGAAACACTTTTCCACCCCTATTGTATTCTAACCACTATACAGGAAGCTACCTTTTTATAAGCTATTGCTACGTAGCTAACATTAGCATGAACAGCGGGTTGCCTAAATAGAAGAAACGCAATAAGTTCAGCTTCAAACTTTATTCAGTAACTCACCAAGAACTGTCTTCGGCCGTGGAAAGCAACGCCAATGTTGACTCTTATTTTGCTTCTATATCTATCATTTCTTACTTCACTGTGAGTGACAGGAGGTGTGAAGGAATAGAAAGAAAACGATAGACTGACATTACGTGAGATTACAATGGATTACAAGTAACATAAGTAAATTATGGATTTCTGAAGTGTAAACACTGTTTCAAGCATTAAATTTGTCTTGGTTGTGGTCAAACTCAGGGTTTTATTTAATAACTAGTGCAGTGCCCATTCAAAAATCAATTTTTTGTTTTTTAGTGTCACTTTCAGTCAAAACAATACACAGGCGGGGCGCTTAACAGCAGAGCCATTCAATAAACATTTGTAATACACCATGTATTCTGGAAAGATTCAAGTCATTCTTTCAATTGTGCGGATGGAACGCTGGCCAACCTGTCGGCAACGTGGTTGCCCCCACAACACACACCCTCTCACCACCAACCTGCCCTCTCCAGGCCGCTGAGCATCTCCAGTCCTTCATCGCCGACTGTGACCGCCGGACCGAGCTGGCCAAGAAGAGGCTGGCCGAGACACAGGACGAGATCAGCGCAGAAGTGGCTGCCAAGGTGATCCTCCCATCCTCACAGCCTCCGGTTCTACTTTGAACCCCTTCTCCCCGGCAGGGGATACAGCACTTTGGGTGTTTAGTAGCAGGGGTCCCTGCTGAACGATGACCCAGGTGCAAGGTTCTGGAGGGCTGGTGTGTTGGACGCACTTCACCCTCATGGTAGCAGTGACGGGGAAGTTGGCATCGGGTTAATCCCTCACCAATGCCCATTTTGGTTTTCATCACACGTGAAACGTGAGACTGTTCCTGCTGTGTGCACACACACGCTCACTGGAGAAATTAGGTTAAAAGACAATGCGCTTGGTTTAGAGTTACCTTGGTGAAGCTAGCAGTGGGTGAGCTCAGGGTGGCACAAGCTGCAGAAATGTTTGATGGAGAACTTTTGGGATTCTTCACCCAGGACCCTATTTTCCGATAATTTCCGGTCTATAGGACTAATGCAGAAAACAATAGGATATGTTATGCATATGATGATGGAGGCGGAGGAAGTGGGTTGGGATTGTTTTGAGAATAGGGACATTTCCTGCAACACAGAGATTACAGAGCGAGACTTCTCCTTGAGACAGATGGTTAGAAACGTTAAACAGACTGGGGGGAAAAAAGCCATAGCCTGTGGAAAGTAAACAATTTACACTGTCATTTACACAGTCTGAAATTGCAGCCCTATTTTTTCAAATCATTGTCAACGTGACTGTTTCTGGTTTTCAGTGGTATATTTGGTTGTACCCTTTTTTTTTCATTTAGATACGTTTTCAGTGAAGGCATTATATCTAATCATTAAAGACCACGTTGAAATGCCGAATCACAGAATAAATTCAGCAGAGAAACGTATTCCCAGGGTATCTTATCGTGCGAGTCCTTGTTATGATCTTCCCCTGTGTGTCCGTGCTGGGCCTGTATTCTTTGCACACCAGACCTGTGTTTAACGGGTGGTTCTCCGTCTCTCTCTGGGGCTTCAGGCGGAGCGCGTCCACGAGCTGAACGAGGAGATCGGGAAGCTGCTGGCCCGGGCGGAGCAGCTGGGCGGGGAGGGCAACGTGGACGAGGCCCAGCAGGTCCTGGAGAAGGTGGAGAAGACCCGCGCCCTGAAGAAGGAGGCGGAGGTCAGAAACTTTGCCCCCCCCCCCCCCCTGTGTTCAACATTTGTAAAATGCACTTACCTTATGAGCGTGGAGAGTGTTGCTAAAAGGCTGGCCCCAATAGCAATAGCGATAGCTGATAAAGCATTTTTATTTATTTATTAGAATAGGAACAATCCGGATCAGTTGTTCTGGCAACTCATTCGTGCATCCGTCTTTTTCAGTTGCACTCCATGCTTGCCTTGCCCTGGTTAACAGTGGGATGTTGTCTTGCAGGATGTATACAGAAACTCCATGCCAGCCTCCAGCTTCCAGCAGCAGAAGTTGAGGGTGTGCGAGGTGTGCTCCGCCTACTTGGGTCTCCATGACAACGATCGCCGCTTGGCCGACCATTTCGGGGGCAAACTTCACCTGGGGTTCATTGAGATTCGCGAAAAGCTTGATAGGCTGAGGGTGAGTACCATTTAATACCGACTCGCAGTCGGTGATGCGGGCTCGACGTAAGAGCGGATAAAAGGCTTAAAGTTGTCATTTGTCTACAATGTTTTATTCAGCTTGTAGCGCTGCAGTTGATGTCCCAGAACATAATTCTTCATTTGGTGGGTTTCAGAAAGCGGTGGTCGAGAAACAGGAGAGGATGAGGATGAGACGACGGGAGGAGCGCGATCGCGAGGAGGAGAAGGAGCGCGAGGGCGAGCTTGAGCGGGAACGGGAGCGCGAGAGCGAGCGGGAGCGCGAGAGGGAACACCAGCGTGAGAGAGAGCGAGAATGGGAGCAGGGCCGAAGGAGGTGAGGGCCACTTGGCGGTTCTCTGTTAATAAATACCCACTAGTAACTTTCTTCCCCCCCCCCTCCTGGCGACTTAATAATCCGGGCATGTTCTCTTCCCTCAGGTCAAGGTCTCGGAGTGGAGAGCGATACAGGTGCGTCCACTTTTTAACACTACAGTCGTCCTCCCCGTCCGTGGCCATGCCCGGCGTCCCGCTGAGGTCTCAGTCTCAGTGCGGACGTCCGGGGCCGTCCCATCGTGCGTGTTCCATCATGTGGTTTCTGACGCCCCGTGTTCTGCCTCAGGGACGGAGGCGGGTCCTCCTCACACCGTTCCCGCCGCCACCGGTCCTCTCGCTCCAGGGAGGAGGGCAGCGAGAGGGGAGGAGCTGAGAGAGGAGGAGCCGAGAGGGGAGGAGGAGGAGGAGGCGGCGGCGAGCGGGGTGGCGGCAGTGAGCGGGAGAGGAAACACCGACACAAGGAGAGGCACCGCTCTCGCTCGCACTCCCACAGGAGCAAGAGGAAGAGGTGAGGGCTCCCAGCCAGGACTTTGTGTCATCACAGTAACCCATTACCCCCCCCCGGTCCAGGGCAGGGCTCTTATTGGCGAGACTATGGCCCAGTCCCATTTCTCTCCCCTTAACAAGAACACTTGCTTTGAGTGCCCTTAGCTGCAAGTCAGCTCCCGAGCTG
>JAOPUD010000117.1:8261800-8280707 GCA_027122715.1 Trisopterus minutus
TAAACTGTTTTAATGACCGCATGGTTTGTTTTCATGCTTGTTTTGTGAGAAATGCTGGGAAGTGTGTTGCTGAATATATATCTATATATATACATAGTGGCTGTATATACATGGTGCACTGGTGTGTATTGTTGGAGGGGAAAAATGTGTATTGTTTTAGTGGGCAATGCCAACTTGGTTTGAATCGGAGTCCAAGATTTTATTTGGCATATTAAAGACACTTCCTCGTAAACTGTTAGGGCTCTGAAAATACCTTGCATCATTTTTACATAGAAATCACACCCATTCTAAATTCTGAGTTGGAAAATTTTTATCAATGTTATATGATATACCATCTTGGTTTTTTTATTATTAAAATGAAAATCTCCCAAAAACAAAACTGTGTAAAAATACGTAGTCCTATAAAAGTATGTATGCATACGTAATAATAATAAATAACTAAAAAATAATAATACACAGTAAGTGGGTTATAGGTGAGGCCCTCCTCTTCCTGGTTATGGCGGAATGATTGGGCAGCCACAGATCGAGCCAATGAAGTACGGAGGCTTAGTCACGTGTTTGGCTACAGAGGAAACTGTAGGCAAACAGAAAGTCGGTTCCAACCTTTACCTCGACTGTAGTCTCTTTTGACACTTTCGTTTGGTCTGACTTTATAAGCATCTGTTGTATTCTATTTGTTTTTGACATGCTAGATTGTTGTTGCTGCTTCTTGACATTTTAATAACTTTGGAGCGATCTTCGAGAATGATGCAAACTGTAAAAAACGTCCGACACTTGGTGACATCAACTAAACACGCCGGTACCTAAATGCGTCTTTCGGTTTGGCTGTCTGGCTGTCTGTCTGGCTGTTTGTCTGTCTGTCTGTCTGTTGATAGTACGTGTGTGAGAGTGAGTGGTTGTTGTGACTGGACCACTGAGAAGAATTCTCTGATTCCATCTCTCCAGAGTCGCAGTTGGTTGTTTTTCCCAGCAGTTCCAGTATGAAGCGCTTGTGGTCCTGTAGTTTCAGAGCTCACAGTGCCAGTCCCATGGGGCCAGATCAGAGGCAAGGTCTGGGGTCCAGACCACGGCCGTCCTGTGCTCTGCCTCCACGGCTGGGCTGACAACTGTGGTACCTTCGACACACTCCTCCCCTTACTACCACAAGGTAATACGGTATATGCGAGTGCTATTAGTTAAGTTAAACTAGTGAACAACCGGCCAAATCAATTGGGTTCAATGAATTGTATTTCTTTCTTTGAATCCACAGATTATAGATATGTGGCGATGGACATGACGGGTCATGGTCAGTCATCCCATCGGCCTGCTGGAGTCCCGTACTATTTTCTATCCTATGTGGCTGATCTCTATCGGCTTGTTAAAGGTGTGTGAAGTAAACCCAAGACGGCCACAATATTTAATTAACATCTGGTTGATTTATACATATAGAATTCCAAAGGAGTACTAGTGTAATCTATCAATCCAGATAGCTTCTATGGGATTTGCTGAGAACTGCTGATGTCCGCTGCTGAACTGTCTTCTACACTAAAATGTCATGGAGCTCCATTTGGTTGTGGTAGTCTGACCCATTTTAAACAATTAACAGCAGCATGTGTTTCAAGAAACAACCTGACATCTCACAACAGATATTTAAGGAGACAGTAAGTCTCAATGACTGTTCAATGTTAAATAATAGCACGCAAAGCTATTGAGAAATATTCCTGGTGGATGATTTGTTCAACCTTTTCACAGCTCTGCAGTGGCAGAAATTCTCCATTATTGGCCACAGTATGGGTGAGTGACAGCCTATGGTGTTATATAAACATATGTATTATATGTAATAACTTAATCACTCATCATCCACATAGATTATGCCTGTATAATATGTTTATATGTGTGATTTATCTTTTGACAGGGGGCAATGTAGGTGGAATGGTAAGGAACTTCTTGGTTATTCAATTATTTCATCACCCTTTCAATGACAAAAATAAAAGCCATATTACTCAACCCTAGCAATGTTTCTGTATTGATCTTGGTTTCAATGCTTGATTAATGTTTCTCTTCTGCCCTTGTATTATATCCACAGTTCTCTTCACTGTATCCTGAAATGGTCGATGCATTGGTTCTGCTAGACTCATATGGATTCTTACCTACAGATGTGGTAATCAAACGCTTCTTTAAACTTTAAACTTCTTCTTAAATAATAATATATGCATAATAGAAATTTATTTCCTTGAGTTGCCTTTGTCATGACATAATACAGCACTCATTGAATTAAAGCGACATGTGACCTTTACCTATAGAAAGAGATGCCCGAAGTGATGAGGCAGGGAATAGAAGAGCTGGTGAAGTATGAAAACAGAGAGGAGAGGGTGTACACAAAAGACCAGGCATTTCAGAGGTATGGAGAACCTTTATCAACAGCTGTTTCTGTCAGTCCTTGTTTTTAAGCTCCTTGTAATTGAAATGACCATGATCACAGATTGTGTTCCAGAGCGAGAGCATTTCAATCCTACCATCATTTCAATGCGTCACCTGAAAGGTCTAATGCATATTCCTCCTGTGTTTAGTCCCGCCCTGATATCACTTGTAAATCTGTCGTATTTGGGAAGCAAGAATGTCCATCATAGACTCTGTGCTTGAAGGTACAGCAGCACAACAGGATATGGTGAAAGGCTTTCTCAATTCCAGGTTACAAGCTGGAAACTCCGATCTCTCCGAACAGTCAGCACGCATCCTTTTAGAAAGAGGCACCAGACAAGTAGAAGGAGGTAAACCTCGATGCTTCTCTGATTTTTGTCATCCTTTATGCTCTTTCTCATCCTTAATTTCATCCTCTTTTTCTTGTACAGGACTTGTTTTCTCTCGTGACTTCCGGATTAATCTGGTATGTGCAGATAGTGGATGTTGCAAATTTCAGTAATTTCCAAATTCAATTAGAATATTGTGCATGTAACCATGATGATGAACTTGTGCTTTCTATATTTGGTTCCTTGTGTTTTCAGAAGAACATAATGCGTTTCAACATGGAGCAATGTCTGGAACTACAGTCCAGGATAACGGCTCGGGTCTTGGTGCTTCTGTAAGACGTTTGTTTGACTTATTGTGATAAGTTATGGCGTGCTAATATAATATCCCTATGTCTTGCCTTGTTACAGAGTGCTTTTATACCTTCACAGGGCTGAGGAGGGCTTTGAGAAGAAGTTTTCTGAATCATCCCAAACCAAGTTAATTTCCGCTATTCTCCAGGGTTACAGGGAGCCCAATGTGAGTGTGTTTTGAAGGGTGCATCATGTAATAAATTAGGAGGGAGTACATGGTGTTATTAGTCATGAATATGGGGGTTAAAACTGCAACTGCATCAATGCTGGAGTACTGAGGATGCACATGTGATACCCTTATATCGTGTTTATAACTCTGTCTCTCTCTCAGGGTGTCGTGGTGACCGTACCAGGGGATCATCACGTCCACCTGAATAAACCAGAGAGTGTCGCTCCTTTCGTTACTGACTTCCTGCAGGGCAACGACCCCTCCCACCTAACAAGCGCTGCAGAAGACCAGGCTACAGCCAAGCTATAAACACACACATCCACATACAAACCAGTGTACGCTAACTATTCACCACTTCACCGTTCACGCCTAGTGCCAAATGTACCCACCGGCCTGCCACATTCACATCTTACCAAATGTTTTCCCATCCGCACACCATTTCCAGGTTGGCTAGTCTGGAACTGCTGTGGTCTAGGCACCCAAAGCCCATAGGACACACCCGTCGTGCTATAGTTATTACAAATGCAAAAGAGAAGGCTGAATCATGCATGGCGACATTTTGGCAGTGTGGCTGCAGCCAGCGACCAGCAGTGCCCGTTTGGGTGGATGCGATGGATGCTTTGAAAGTAGTGTGGCTGGTGGCTGTGTGCGTTGCATGACTTGTGCCATACCATGCTTAATAACTGAATCCAGCACATAGCTTTACACTGTGACTAAAAGCCATACTGACAATGATGTAATTGTATTGTTGATTGTCCATTTATCAACCCTCTCTGCCAGTTCCTTGATTTAATTTCCTTGAATTAATTGAGTTGATTAATTGCGTTTGGGTGTGACAGATAAATTCATATTAATCAATTTAATTAAAGATATAAGGTTAATGAGGCTTCAGGTGATAGGATGTATGGTGACAGAATAGAAGGCAGATGCATTTATTTATAATTTAAAAAAATGCATATTATTGTGATTCTGCTGTGTCTTGGATAAATATGTTTAACATAAATAGTTTAAATGATATGTCTGACAAAACTTTTAGAAACAATATTTTATTAAAACATTCAACAAATGAAACTAGCTCTTTGCAATCAAAAAGTCTGCATTTATTGAAAGTTGCAATACGGAACATTTCAACTAGTGTGCAGCTTAAAATGACCTGGACATTTCTGGAGTCAATGCTGATCAATAATGATTTAAATAATGTTATCAGAATGTTGACACATCTTGTAACATATATTATGCAAAAATGCTGGTGGACCTGTAGCCCTTTCTTTCTTTCCATACCATGTTGACCCGACATCACAGCAGCCCAGAACGGACAAATAGGTCTTGAGAGGACATTATCTTATATCAGGATCGCTGTCTTACTTGTAGGCTATGACCTATTGTTTAAAAGACTAAATAACTAAATACAATTTATGAATCTATAAAGGACACTTGATAGATTCTTTGGCACATTAGGACCATCAAGCAAGTATCTCGCATCAGTCAATATACATTGCCTTCTTCAGGGTAACACTTGCCACAAACTATTTCCTGTCTCAAACAGCTGTTGCCAAGGCTGTCCTCGTCTGCCTCGTTGTTAGCTTTATCCCTTGAACCTGCTGCCCTGGTTGTCAGGCAATTAACTAATCATGGCCCTATTATTGTTCAGAACACAAGACATTGTGTATCTCTCTATGCAGATGACATTCTGCTCTTTATTCAGTGTGTGCCTCTTCCCCACATCCTGCATATTTTTTAACCACTCCAGCTGGATCTCTGAATACAAAATTAACAGGGTAACATCTACCCTATTGCCCATGAATGACCCCACCAGACTTTTGGCTATCCCCTTTAAAACCCCAGTGGTTCAGAACATATTTGTGGGTCTCTATCCATCCCTTAGTTACAAGCACTGTGTCAATTAACTACAAGAAAGTGCTTGCGGAAGTAAAAACTGATGAACAAAGGTGGATCACCTCTCTCTTGGCATTCCAGTCTCGTATTTAAGCTATTAAAATTGATGTCCTCCCACAAATCAATTTTACAGCCCTATGCTCCCTCTGGCACTACCCAAAGGTTTTCTGAAGGAATTGCCTTCTGTAATCAGGGCCGTAGCCAGGGTTTGAAAAATAGTGAGGTCTGGGGCATTAGTTTTTAGGGGCGGAGGGGTCACAAATGTAACAAGTCAACTGAATTAAGCATGTACTCATCTCAGATTTTTTACACAGTTGTACTTTGTTTCCAATTTTATTTTTAACTCTAGAAAAATGACAGAGGCCGGGACCTCATAGCTACAGGCATGTCTGAAATCTCTGATTTTATTTGGGGGCAAAAATAACCATAGACTTAATCTTTAAACCCTCCAGCTACCCAAATCTGATTAGTGTCTGGGACTTCCGAACTTCCAATGGTACTATTGATCTCTGACTTGCTCTTTGTTCTAAATATCAAAGGCAATGTTTCCCAGTTCGGGATTGGTTTTTGACAACTCTGATAAAAGAGAAAGAAAACATTCAAGAAACATTTAAGAAAATATAATTTTGATATTGTGAGCAGCAGATAGCTTTCCATACATGTATTGGAACCTGTATTTGTATTTGTGTATGAGGTTTACTCTGTATTTATTTGAACAGCTTATTGACTATTGACTAACTTCCATGACCTTCAAAGGAGCAAGCAAAGTAGGCTGTTGTTTTGCAAGTACACAGCTATGAACAAACAGCCTCTGTTTACAGTTTAAGAAAATAACGGTATGAAAATGTCCCATACATGTTACACAACATTGGGCTGTAGGCTATGCTGGTGTTGAGAACAAACAAAGGACACAGAGAAATGAGTCAGGAGTAGTTTGAAATATATGATCTCATGCAGCGGCAGGCACACTGTCACCCAGATATTCTCTCATAAGAATAGAAATTAGCATTTCACTCAGTAATAACTGCTGTGGCATTTCTAACAAATGACAAATGGCAATTGACTCACTGACTGGAATCATTGCTCGTAAACAACAGCTTTGAAAGTAAAGAAAGTAAAATAAGCGTGGAGAAAATATGTTACATGGAAAAAATCTAAACCCAAGACACACAAGTGTCATTTATTCATGTTGAATGTTATGTTACAATAATGTTATAATGAAATCCAAGTACTCAAGTAGAGGTTCAGCGAAGGCGATGTTTAAGTGTTTAAATAAAAGACCTTCACTTCCATTCTTCAGGAAAAGGGCCAACACACTAGCAGATCTCATCAATGAGGCTACAAACCCAGAGGATCAGACTAGGGGAAAACGGAGAAGACTCAAGGCTCAAGGCTCAATGCACATATCAACTACAGGATGGGATCAAGGAGACAGACAAAGACAAGCTCAGCACAATTATACTTGACCTAGTATTTTTCAGTTGTGGGATGAACATAGTCACTATTTCATTTCTTTCTCCCACATTACGTGTCAGGGGACTTGGTCATCTAAGTCCCGACCTTGTGACCTCATAGCTGGCTACGAGCATGGTGTCAATAACAGGTTGATCAATCGGCATTAGGTACATAAAGCTTTCAAAACAATAGCCGTGTGCAACATCCTCCAGATACTAATTGATGCATGTTTTTATTGCATTATCATTCTTGTCATTAAATTAACAGGTTCACACCCAAAATGGAGCGGGTGTCGGCAGCGCAGTCAGACCATGAACATGGCTTCTTCTACATGGCTGATCTGTGGGCCAAGAAGGATTCCTATTTTATTTTAAGTAGAATAAGGGAAAATGATTAAGAGTTACCACAGCTTGCACACCTCTTCCAGCTTATTGATCTATTCCTCTAGCTCCTGTCCCTGGGCTCATCTCTTTCTTCCGACCGTTTTCCCTTATCCTCCTTGTTTATCATAAAAGTTATGTTGAACAGCTTTAATAGTGCTTTTGTTTACATATGTGTTCATAATAGTATTTGTTGGAAAAGTCATTTTAATTTATAAAAATCGAAATATATAGTTTTGTCTTGAAACAATTAGGGTCTGATGTTTGTTGTCTATATATTTATGCTGTAGAATTAGTGGGTGGTGATGAGGCAGTTCTGGTTGCGGGGGCCAAGCCCCTGAGAGGAAGTTGTTGTAAATTGCATAAGCCATATAGGCCTATCTCCCTAACAAAAAATAAAACAAGGGTTAACACACTAATGCCGTGGTATGAACCCCCGTGAAATATTTTGTTGAACGATTGGCCAAAATAAATGAATAAGGTAAATCAATCAATATAGTCCCTTTTTACGATAAGAAGACAAAGTAGGCTAAGAAAGGCCTTAAATATTTGTGAGTAAACTGGCCCCTAAAGTCAGAACTTAAGGGAACATGCAATTGATATAAGAACAGAGCACAAAACGTAATTGGAATCATGATTGAGATGATTGAGGTTCATGGTCAATATTATGAATGTACATTCTTTATTAAATCAATAACACGCTCCATTAAGATTGACGTGTTAAAGGATTCCGTGTTGAGAAGAACATCCCTCATTTACACACTGTTCCAAAGAGTCTTCCTTATCCCTTCACAGAGAATCGCGCACAACACCTATAGGCACTGTGCAGTCTCCCCCTAGAGGTCCTGCTATAATAGTAGTGGCCGTGGGCCTGAGGTTAACGGTGCCTACGATGTTTGATAGTATGGAGGACAGTATGTAACTCTGTGTCTGTCGTGCTGATCCAAGTCAAGGGCTGTTCTAGCGATGTTTCAAATAAAATGTTACTTCCTCCTACTTTGCTTTTAGTGTGTTGACCTTACAAGATTCTTGCGGCACATATCATAAAAAACAGTCACGGCCTATTCAGCCATTGTCCTAGAAGCTGTGAGATAATCAAAACTCGACCCCTTAAAATGCTGCTGATGTAGCAGTCAGCAGATGATCTGATATGGGTGAACTTGATAAACCCGTGTCACATAAACGGTGTGGTGGCCGTGGCGTTAAATGGAGTGTCAAGAGAGCCCCGGATCCACCGGGGGGTCTGCTTTCCCGCACCGCCGACTCCCCGCCCTCACCGTCTCCTCCTTGTACTCCTCCTTAAAAAAAAAGAGAGCACATTTTATAGTTATATAAGTTCCCCTCCCACTGCCCAGTCCTCTCCCCTACCAGCAGGGCTGTTGTCATAGCAACTCCAACCCCTCCTTCGAACGTCATTGCCAAGAGCGGGATGAGAATCCATCAGCAGCGGCTGCTCCTCTCGCCTCCCAGAGCCCCACGAGTCACCTGTGATGCTGTCGGTGTCCCGCAGAGCTGCTCGCAGGATCCCCGTGATTTAACCCCAAAACCAGTCCATTCATCGTTTAAAAAAAACAAACAATCAAACGACCCCCACTTTGCATCGGCGCACGGCTCATCCGGCGGCTCCTACAGGTACGCAGCTCTGCACACTTGGCAGCTTTAGAGACCGATTTGCAGGCTAGAGGCAATGGCGTTGTGCTGTGCTGACGGGCTATTATTAGCACTAACTAACCGACTGTATACAAGACAACAACAGCCTGCCCAATGAAGGATACTCTGAATGCACATTAACCCACCCATATTCGTTGGGCAGCTAATGGGGGTATTCTACTGTAAGTGAAATGTTTCATTCTACAAGCAGGATGGATGCAACGTTAACCTAAAGGTAGACTTGAAGTAGCATTGACTGGCCCCCCCCCCCCCCATGCTTTGTCGGTTCCATCATGTCTTTTCATCTGCCTTCTTACACCATACCCCTTCACAACCAGTATGTCTTGGTTGTTCTTGGATTGGTTCGTCCCCGTCTACCTGCTGGTGTCGGTGCTGGTGCTGGCGGGCTTCGGCGCCTGCCTCTACTGCCTGGAGCCTGGACTGCAAGATGCCCACAAGTGGAGCAACAATACGGTCCGGCACCATCCGCTGGTGGCCAGCGTGAACTGCACAGACGAGGATACCAATGCCCTGATATGACCGGGACGAGGAGGAGGAGGAGGAGGAGGAGGCATGGAGGAAAGCCATCTGTACAGCAGTGCTGCCAGGACACTTGCAGGACAGGAGCCAGCACTTTAATGAGCGAGACAGATTCGAAGACTGTACACAAAACGCATCAGGCCATTTTACACCCACCTCGAGTTTATAGACTTTGACCGTTGAGATAATGAAAAAAGGGGCCAAAAACGTTTAAGGAAACGTAAATTAACCAAAGGCCCAGGGCGGAGGATTTGTGATACGAACGATACGTGATGTATATTGTTGTATTTGTGCCAAATTTTGCAATCATTTTGTAACTTCACAATCCCTTAACAAAACCATCCCATGTTGGCGATGAGACAGGGAAAGGACTTTGTTGACAATGATAAGAGGGAACCTCTGCAATAATAGTTTAATTGATCAATGATAGTGTTTCAATATAAAGCATTGTTTATCACCAATATTATTTAAATGCAAAACCTTGTTTATCAATAATCGTGTTTCAATACAAAACATGATCATTTATCAGTACTAGTGTTTAAATACAAAACATGATAATTTATCAATAATAATGTTTCAATGCAAAACATAATTTATCAATAATAGTGTTTCCATACAAATCATAAATGTGCGTGCCAACATAAAAAGAAATGTGAAAAAAAGCATATGGACCATGTTACATTCCCCTTCTGCAGCCCATTACACCCAGACGCTTCCTACGTTCATTTGAAAATAAAGTGCAAACACAACCGTCTAGCTCTCAGTTCTGCTTATTTGTCTGCTGGTTTTCTTTCCACGTCTGAATGAAACACTTCATCTGAGAAGAAGAAAACAACAACACCACACAAACGACATGGACACGGCCGACTCATTGACGAGGGTGGCGGAGAGACACGGTGGAAGAGGTGGGATGGGTGAGTCTGACAGAGCGGCTTCAGTGCAGGAAGAATGGGAGGAATGCTGCTCCATGGCCAGGAACTCCCACTGCTGGTGGTGGTCCCCTTGTCTTCCTGACAGGCTGTGCCAGTCCAGTGTAGACAGAGACAGCTGCAGCACAACAGCCCAGGTCAGAGCTCTTCCCCAACCTTCTTATTGAAGACATTTAGTTGCGTTGAATATAATTTCTTTGACCTTAAATTTTAATTTTTTTTGTTTTAAAAGTAATTTAAGCTCTATTCTGTTTTTGCTGTGTTGCATGTATAAACATGTTGAAATGTGGCTCAAATGATGATTGTGCACAGTTTTTGTTTATGACTTTTATTTTTTTTTATTTTTTTTTTTCCTAAATTAATAAGCAGATTACTTAATTGAAACGTCCGCCCCCTCCCTCGCTACATTAAAAATAAACATGAGTGACGTTAACCATCTCAAACCGCAGCCCTCCCTAACGCCCGCAGCCCCTGAACCCCCTAAGAAACACTCACCCCTTCCTTTTCCTCTCTCCTCTCCGCTCATCAAAAAGCAAGCCATCCAACTCCCGTCTTTTCAGGATCCTCCACTTGTGTCAGAAAGGCACCATCTAAGACCGTTTTCTTCAACCCATGACAGGTGATTTGATATTTGACATGACATGATATTTAGCTCTCGCGATCTACAGCCACATTGTAAACGTCTTCTTCATCTATTGATGAACAAACCAATGTTTTTTTCTCTTTTCCCTCAAAAAAGTTCAAGATGTCTTGAGTTGATCCGTTCCACTAAAGAATCCATGTCTGTTTCAATAAAGAGTTCTCAGAAGACATATTTGGACGAACATAAGAACTTTGAGAATAGAGCTTCGACTCTTCCCAGGACAAGGTCCAAAACACACACCTCTCAAGCAGTTTCTCAAAAGCCCAGCATCTGTGTTCTTTCTCCTGCCTCGAAATCAAACCCTCCTTCTACTGCCCCCGCTGTGAGGCCGAAGCCAAACAGCTGGCTTACCGCCCCAGACCCACAGAGCCACTCTTCTCCTTTACACCCTGTGACCGAGCCAACACCGAGCAAATCTCCAACCCTGACCATCCCTATAATCCGACCTAATCTCTCTCCAACCCTCCTGTGTAAAATGATGCTGCCGGGGAGCCATGGAGCAAAACGCAAGACGATCCCGGTTGTAGCTGAGAAAAGGGGAGCTCAATCCACTGTGAACTTTAACACCAGAGACCCGCCAGTGCCTGCCAAAAGATGGTCCCCAGAGGGAGCAACACCAGACGTTCTGAACCAGGACACTCTGGTGAACTTCACTCGATCGGAGGGTGGTAGGGGAGCGTCCAGGAAGGCCTTCAACAAGGAGTCCGGACATCACACTGTCAATGATATGACATCAAATTACTTTTGGCCATTGCAATGCAAAACAGGTTTCACCAAAGAAAAGGATAATGTTGTTTTTTTTCTTGAGCGACCAGAATTTACGAAACCAAATGTTGGTAAAATGGTCCTTCAAACGGGAGAAAGAAAGGATGTTGGAAAAGAATGTGATCCGCTGAATATTGGACCCTGCAGTTCATCAAACCTCAGACTCACAAAGAAGCATGAAAACTATCTAGAAAACACAACGTGTACATTGAGAAAAAGTGTTCCTGAAACTTGGAATAATTTCACAACCGACTCTAAAACGAAGAAGTCACAGGTAGAAGAATGTCCTGTGAAGGTTAAGGCTTCCAAACCTGAATGTACTGAATGCCCTGGAAGCATGTCTGGAGATGTTAAAGCCTTAAGGAGACATGGGCTTTGGTCTGTAATACAAAATGAAACAACAGATGCCCGAATTACAAAGCGAGGGGACACTTCTCTGGACCAGGACCCTCGAGGATGGGACTCTAAACACAGTGAATTCAGCAGATCAAAGGAACAACCATACCTGGTGCTAAACCAAACCCAAGAGGCCTCTCAAAGCCGGCCTTTAAAACGATCCAAACCTCAATGCAACTCAACACACAGTATCGACCCACAGCTACAATATCAATTGAACAGGTTGGATCTCACAAAATCACCGGCGCAGAGTGCAAACAGCCAAAGAGCAACCCCTAGTTACCTGGAAGCCCATCAATTCAAATGTGTAAGACCACATGATCACAGGGGCCCGACACAGCTTCCAGTGTATTCCTCCGAAAAGTGTGTTGTAAGCTGGCTAGCGTCCACAGAGTGTGACCCCTTCAATAGAGCCCGAGCTGGCACTGGCTCAAATGAGCTCTGCAGAATGCCGTCACATCCCCGGGGGCCGGTTGACACGGCAGCGGAGCGCCCCGCGACCCACACACAGGCCGACGCCCTGCCGAGCAGAGCACCTATCACAGAGGAGCCAGAGGAGCCATATTACGTCACCATGTACAGCCCGGGTACGGTCTATGTGTCAATGGGTGAGTACACAGAATGACAGCCGCTCGCTCTGGTGGTCCAGCAGCAAACATTCCCTTCAGTGGTTCCTTCACAGTATTTCCCCCAAAGGTCCTGCGAGGGAGAGATACATACAGGAAATACAGGAAGGGAAACAGATGAGTGTGATGGTATCCTTATCAGCAGCACACAGGCGGGAGGTGAAATGTTAGTGGTGCACTGTGGTAGCGACTAATCCAGCGACACACAAGTGAAAGCTCTGCGTCACATGCACAAAATCACAGAGCGCAGGCTGAAAATCAACACACAGATGTGTAGTAGAGCAACAACACTGCCATAGCACGTGAGTAGAGTTTAAAATATGTGTGTATTTTTAGTCATTTTTATTGACAGAAACGGATTGTGGTGTTTTTTTTTCATCTACTGGTGGTAGAAAAAAAAAGTAATGTCCATCACACACACATAGACACTCACTATTTAAAGTGCTTTCGGAGTCCAGAAAAATACAACATATATCAAATGAATTAAAATACGTTTAATTAATTTTCAATTAAAGTGACAAGTGTATGTAATAACGCAGGAAACCAACTGTTCCCAAAATAACAAGCGCGAATGCCCAGATTAAACGCTTTTAACATGGGCAGTTTAATCTGGGCATGCGCGCTGCATCTTTGACTCCCTCTCCTCTTGTTGCCTTGGTAACGAATAAAGGGGGGTCTCTGCCAGAAGGGAGAAGGGGAGAGGTGGCCGTACCTATCACATGACCATTGTCTCGATATTGTTGTATCTCCGTGTTGGGCGTCAGTCGTCTACGTTCCTCCCGCATCCCTGTACACCAGTGTCCTGACGCGTTTCTCGCCATAGATCGTTGGTGAGTCCTTTTGCTCTTCGTTATCTGCGACTGGCGTGAACCGACGAGGATGCGCAACTCGCTAGCGGGCTAATATAGGCTAGCTCAGAGCCGCCGCTACCAGCTAAATGTCGCCACCAGGCATGCATGGATGGAGATAGACAATGGGGTCAATGTTGCGATTGATGTCTCAGGTGCAGCTGAAGAAACGAGAGAGAGAGAGAGAGTTGTGTTGTTCTGTTACATAGCCACCTTGCTCTTCAATGGAGGCTACTATCTGTAGTGGCGATAGCTGCTTTGGCGACCGTCCTACTGGGGGGTGGGCAGAGAAGCAGGGCATCATCGTGTGGCCAGCCGCCCGCCAGCGTTGAACCGAGGAGAGCGAGTTTTTGAGGTCGGAAATAGAAAATCGCGATTTCTTTGAGTAATAACCTTTGATATAGTATTTCTACAAACGTTACTTATGTAGCCGATAAGTTTGAGTGTGCCTTTGCTCTGAGTCAAAATACACATCGAGGGAGCACCCTAATGATCTAGTCTGGTTCAGTCACCTATGTGATGTTCTGTAAATGCACCCTAGGGAATTAAGGTTGATCACATTACGGCTCCACATGCCTCATGTTATAACCATCTGGCGACTCACACATTACCCACCAACAATTGCAGTTCCTGCCATCCCTGTGTGAATCTGTGAGTGCCTGCCAGGAATATCCACTTTCTTTTTGAGAAAGCCTTTTTACCTTTTCCAAAAAACGTTTGACAGGGTGATATCATGTTGGCACTATTAACCATCCAAGAATAGCCCGTTCTGACCTTTTAATGTAATTCTAGTCTCATTAAGATAAAGGAAGCTCAGTTCCAAGGGGGATACAACAAGTCCTAAAATGTGCCATGCAGTGATGAAAAAATAATAATTATAGTTAGTTTAATTATAGTCTCATCATTTTTATTGAACCATGGGCTGTAGTTACCTAGGCTAATCACACCCACTGCAGTCATCACAACACCATTGTGTCATTGCTTTATACAATGGTCACACAATGTGTGTCTCTGCCTGCTGTGCTAAAGTGTCTAAATATATTCAACATGTTTAATGCATTCATCCATTCATCCATCCATTCTCTCCTGTCACCTTCCTCTCCGCAGACATGTCCGACATCGTCCCCCCTGAGGTACGGCCAAAGCCTGTCGTGCCAGCCAAACCCCCCCACGTGGGGGCCCCGTCCCCTTCCAACCCCTTCCCCCCCCAGGGCCTGGGGGCCGGCGGCCCGCCCCCCAGCGCCATCCCCGTCATGATCGGCAGCCACGGGGTCAGCCACGCCCCCAGCCACACCCCCAGCCACGTGGGGGCCGGCCATGGGGTGGGAAACAGCAGCGTCGGGGGTCACGGCGGTGGGGGTCTCCCCCAGGGAGGGGGCCCCCAGGGGTCCACCGGCAGCAGCGGCGGCGGCGGCGGCGGGACCCTGCTGGGCTACATCGGCATCGACACCATCATCGAGCAGATGAGGAAGAAGACCATGAAGACGGGCTTTGACTTCAACATCATGGTCGTGGGTGAGTGGCCGGGGAAGGGCCGGACCTAGCCTCTGAGGCGGGTGCGGAGCCCCAGTGTTCGGACCTCCGGTGATCCAGTTTGTGAGATTGTGTTCGCACTTTGTCTGAAGCTCCCTGTGGTGTCCAACAAGAAAAAAGATAAGATCAAAACGAATCTGTAAGGGAGCAAGACATCCCTCCAATCGGAGAAAGCCTCACGCCAATGCTTCGCAGTGAGCCATCGTCGGAATGGTTGGACCATAAACGGGATGACCAGATTGTCATTCGTCATTCCAATACTTCCAGTAGACACCTGCCGGGGGGGAACTTTTCTCCTGTTCTTGTGGTCCGTCCTCTGCAATAGCACATGTGTGATTTAAAACGTGTGACGATAATCATGGCGGATACGTTCAACCAATAATATTACAAAATCGTTCACCCAATAATTATGTATTTATTTAATATGTAGAATCGTGTACATCTTGAATTTAAAACCCATGCTCTAAAGCCGTGTTTTACCGCATCACTCATCACTCATCTATCTTCAGACCACAGTCGTAGTCATACTACAGGGGGGCCCCTATACGCATTGAATGAACCAGAAGAATGCGTCCTTTGTGGTAGTCCTACCACCCACACGTCTCGCCGTCTCCCCCCTCAGGTCACAGCGGGCTGGGGAAGTCCACCCTGCTGAACACGCTCTTCAAGTCCCAGGTGAGCAGGCGGAGCGCCGGCTGGGCCCGCGACGAGAAGATCCCCAAGACCGTGGAGATCAAGGCCGTGTCCCACTGTGAGTAGACCCGTCCCGTCCCCCGACCCGTCCCCCGACCCGTCCCCCGTCCCGTGCAGACGCTCCTCTGTGGCCTCGCGTGCACTCAAGAGGAAGTATCTACAATCTAGATTGTCTCTCGATTCAAATAATTAATGAAACTCATCCGTTGAGACAGGGGTCCCTCACGAGACGCTTCAGGTTTGGACCAAATCCACCTTTTACAGATTCTCTGGGAATAGGCGGAGATGAAGCAGCTGCGGGTGTCCAGGGTTGCGTTGCTTTGGATGTTGCAGCATGCCATGTTTAATAATATCCCTTATCCTCGACCCCGTGGAAGAGTAGTCACAGCACAGCAATATTTCAGATCATTTTCACATGACTTGCTCAATGTTGATGGGCGACGTATGAGCTGAGCGTGTGACTTGATTTCCGCTAGAGATTTAATCTAGACCACATCCTAGCTGCAGCGCGTGTGGATCTAGATTATCGTAGCGAACACCACATCCGCAGGTGGATTTGACAACGGTTGTCAATATCTCTGGTACCACCGGTCCCGCCCTGCTTATCTGGAGAAAACATCTGAGATGCAAAAACCTCAGTGTAAAGAACGCCTGTGAGCAGGACACCAAGGCCCCTGTAAAGGCTGGTGGTGGATTGAACTGGAGCCTACAGACAGATTACATTTCATGTATTATATTCATTTATGGGGGTCAACAAGAGTGATGTCAAACTGAAGAACACTTCAAAGAGCATATCCATATGGGGCCGTGTGCACATGTTTGTATGCTATATGCGTCTATAAATATAAAACAACGTGAGAATGAGGAGAAATTAAGGAATGTTTGTCTGTTTGTCTCTGATCATAGAATGTGATTACGTATAATGAATAGCCAGAAAACAAGTAGGACATTTTCTAAGACACATTTCACTAAAATAGCCAATTAACGAATATCACCATGGATCATAATAGCCTAATAACCTAATTATAGACGTTCTACTTCTATAGTCTAAATGTTCTTGTTGATATTGACGGGACAGTCAGAGGTATTTTATGGTGTTTAGTCATCGCTGACTCAGGTTTGTTTGTGGAGAGGGTGTAGTCACATCGTAAACACATCTGGACTGCTGACAACCCTCCTGGTGACGCATGGATTTTAAAGCAGAAACACAGTGAAGAATAACGAAACTATGTCGATCCAAGATTTGTAACAGAAATGGCCAATAAATGACATTTGATTTTCTGCAGTCATCGAAGAGGGCGGGGTCAAGATGAAGCTGACCGTTGTGGACACCCCTGGCTTCGGGGATCAGATCAACAACGACAACTGGTGGGTGCTCTAAACATCTCATTGATTCTCCCTTCCTCCACAATCAAACTCCACTGAGTCCTCCGGTCCAGTGTGTGGTAGCTGGTAGCTGTGTGTTAACCCTGCCCCCCCCTTCCCCCCCCCCCCCGCCCGCCAGCTGGGAGCCAATAGGAAAGTACATCAACGAGCAATACGAGAAGTTCCTGAAGGAGGAGGTGAACATCACCAGGAAGAAGCGGATCCCAGACACCCGGGTCCACTGCTGCCTCTACTTCATCTCCCCCACGGGACACTCGTGAGTGGACCGGCCCGTCCTCGTGCTCCTCCGCTGTAGTCTAGGGCTCAAGCGGTATCACATACAGACACACACACACACACACACAGACACACACACGCACGCACGCACGCACGCACGCACGCACGCACGCACGCACGCACGCACGCACGCACGCACGCACGCACACACACACAACACACACACAACACACACACACACACACACACACACACACACACACAACACACACACACACCAGCATGAACCAGCCCAGACAGCTGCGTGAGGTCTATGTTGTGTTTACGGATGTGCGTGACCATAGTTAAAAAAGACTTCTGGGCGATTACTGATGACAATTTTGCTGTGAATGATCTTATCAGTGAACAAAAGCTAGATAAAATGTATTTGACTGAGAAAATGTGTCAGTTCAGATGCAGCCTCTCTCTTAGCTGAATTCTCTCTTCCAAATGATAGCTTTTTCTTCTTGATATGTGAGGGTGAGAGAGGATGAGGAATGAAAGCTATTTCTGGAATGCAGGCAACTCCTTTGATTTGACTAATATCAAATATATTAGTCAATACTGATTGTTTTTTAATGTAACTATCCCAGGAGGCGATACAGATGTTTTAATTTTAAGATGCTTCCCCTATCACATTCGTACCTCTCTCATCTGAAATGTCCTCAACAAAGTAAAAAGTAAACACTTCAAGTCTAAGTTAAGGTTGGCTCTCAACAGTGTGGCACCTGTGAAGACTAAAAATAACCCAAAGCCCAAAGAAATGTCTGGCAAAATTAAGCGAATACGTCTGCTCACATTCACTGTACGGGAGTGCTGTACAGTGAATGTGGACAGAAAACCGACTCCCATTCCACAGCGAGTTCTATCAACATATCTTTATCTAGAATAAGGCAAAAAGCCCTACAATCGTATTTTCTACCATAGCCTTTTCAATACTTCCCAGCTTTGTGAACCAAAATGCCATGCGTCACAGGTAAAATGGAGTGTGGGAATTTGCATAATTTTTTTATATTAACATTGTTAATATCCGAGCTAGAAGGTTGAAAATCTGTAACATTACAGATCCATCCAAATGATTTTTTGTTAAATTAGTGAAGGGGAGCCCAGTAGAAATCCTCCGGCACCTCCCTGGGTGCAATTCCACAGCTCGATCCAGGAATAGTTTTCTATTTTTGCTTTGTACTTTTTTATTTGTGCCTTGTTTCGGTCCTCTCTCACTCACTCGCTCTCTCCCTCCTTCCCTCTCTCTCCCTGGCTGTAGTCTCCGGCAGCTGGACCTTGAGTTCATGAAGCACCTGAGCCACTCGGTCAACATCATCCCCATCATCGCCAAGGCCGACACCATGACCATCGAGGAGAGGCTGGACTTCAAGCAGAGGGTGAGGAAGACGCCTCAGATGTTTAGATTCGTCCAACCTATGTCGTTGAGCTGAGCCTAAGTCAATCCACAACAATCTAGATGTAGAAATGAACCGCAATGTGTACATGCCATATAATGTACCTCAGGAGACACCTCTTTCTAGACCCAAACCATCTTTAGCTCTTACTTTCAGTCGCTATTAGCAATAGCTACCTCAGGAGATACCTCTTTCTAGACCCAAACCATCTTTAGCTCTTACTTTCAGTCGCTATTAGCAATAGCTACCTCAGGAGATACCTC
>JAOPUD010000117.1:8295862-8326988 GCA_027122715.1 Trisopterus minutus
TCTCCCCCCCCCCCCCCCCCCCCCAAGTCCTTCTCCACTATGGCCAAGATAACCACTACGAGTCTTTACTTGTTGTGGAAGTACCACAGACGACGCAGGGATATATTTTTACTTAAATATTAAGTTCCCCCTGCTGGCCACAACTGGACCTACATATCCCTAGTGCACATGGTTGAACACAAAATGGCTGACCTTGTAGTACAATACAAATGTGTTTTGTGTGTGTGCTAACAGCTATCACACATTTCAGCAGAAGATATTTAATTGTTACTTTTTTAATGAAAAATTGGTGTTATACATTTTGGTGAGTGTTTGTACTGTTGCTTATATTAAATTAATATCATAACCAAAGCAAAGGTCCCTGTGGTTTTGGGAATGCATATGAAATACAGTGTGTCAGGAGCTAATTAAAGGTTGTGTGATTGCATGTTTATATTGTATTATAGAGACATAAACTGGCGCTTTTTCATGAGTTTCACAACAATGGTCCAGACTAGTTAGGCTCCTCCCACCAGTCCCTTCCCCCACAGTACACTTCGCTTTAACAATGAGATAAAAATCCCCCCCCTATACAATGAGACCTCTCTTCTCCTTCTTGCTGATCCGACGCTGCTTCACCGTCGATGTAGGTTTCACATGTTTTAGGCAAATTGTCCGCTCCTGAGTGTCTAGCTGGTGTCAAGTGCGTACTTGTAAATAGAGAAATCGCGTCCCTCTATTGATGATACTTACCCTTATCAAACAATTTCAACACCGAGACTGCTCGACGTCTCACGTAGACTACCACGAAACGGTTGCAGTGTGGCAGCTGGACTCCTTCCACTTTGGTGCTCTATGCAGACTCTTCCTCCCCCTCCCCTGGCTGGCGGGTTTCTTTGGCCACTAAAGAGGAGGAGTCTATAACTGTGGCAGACCGAGGGCGATAGAGGCAGTCTTGAAAGCACGCTGAAACGCTTTTTGTTTTGGTAGCGCTTGCTAGTCTTGCCGGTGAGCACTGAAGTATACCGGCGATACATGAGCCGCGCATCCAGTCATTTGCCCGTGGAGCTGTCGGTGTGACGGACCTGGGAGCGCACGAGCGGGAAGCGGCGGATTTCGGTCAATGCATCGGTAGAATTCGCGGGAACGTTGCCGAGTAACTAGGAATCGGTGAGTACCCTATGTAGTTTATGTTATAGCGACACGTTCTAGGTTCTACCGGTATCTTGAGCAAAAAGACACAGTATTGCAAATGTTAAATAAATGAATAGCTGTATAAATCCGCTCTTAGATGTCCTGATCTTGAAATCGTGAGCTTTATCGCGGTTTTGGAACTACAGTGACCCCTGCAGGTGAGGATTAGAAGCAGTATTCACGAAAAGAAAGCTAGTGTTTCAGGGGAGCATAGTTGGCAGTTAGCAACTGGCATACAATGTTATCGTTTTAAGGCATGTAATAAATGAGTTGCCAAGTGTGTTGTTGATGGAGTTTTATTAAAAAAAAATGCCAATCGTTTTTAGGAACAATTCTAGCTGATATCCGTACATTATCTTTTACCTAGCAAGCCGTACCGTGTTGTATTAAATCAAAAGTAGGCTAACAAGTTGCAAACCATTTGTTCATGCATTAACAAACATGACAACATTGGTGAAGGCTGAGGGCAGCACTGCAAGGATTTTTATGTAAATTAATGCAAGTTGAGGCTTAAAACAACGATTTCTTAGTTGCTTTCTTACATTTACGCTAATGCTTATTGGTTGAGAAATGTGCCATTACATTCAAATTCCTTTCATTTTATTTAGATTTTACATTTCAATCCCCATAGTATGTTGTAAATATAAGATTTGAAAACTGATGCAAATAAGTTTCACTAAAGTCTGACTTACTTTTAGTACTTTAACGCCCTGAACATGCATAGTACAGTCCTGCAGTAGTTTTCCGTTGAGGAAGTAGATCTAGGATATGGGTGTGGCTTAATGTCTACCCCATTGCAGCTGCATTTCCTGTGCTTGTCCATCAATACGATTTTGGTAAAAGTAGAGTCACAATGTAAGGATTTCTGAAGTGCTACACTATAACAATGCTCATCACATGTTGATTATTTTGGTTCCGTTAGTCCTCCTTGATAAGTGCTAGAGCCCCAGCTTGACTTAAATGGAAGCCACAAAATACCTTTCTGCTACAACATGGCTCCACCCACTCATCTCATTCTCATCTCATTTCTTCGGCATAGCCACATGAAGAACATGCATCGAATATACTTTTGCATTTGACATAGATGACAACAAACATACATTGGGGTTGGGGTACAGGAGCATACATACATTGTGCATTATCTGTGCGGTTTTGCTTTGTTGAGTAATGGGATGGCTGAGGGGACGAGGCCTTTTTTTTGACGGCTTGTGACGGCTAATCACAGTCCCACCTGGTCACATAATATCATCTTTTAAGACTATGAATGCCTGGTTTCATCTCTGTTGAATGAGTTTAAAGGGAACCATCATTTTGAGTACTGTTTCTTAAGCGTGTGGTGGAGGAATTGTCATCTGAAAAATATTTTCCAAAAAAGTGGATGGTCTACCTTTTCGACCTTCTTTTCAACAGAAACTGTTTATGTTGTTTTTTTATTCACCATACATGTTGCAACTATGCCCTCAAAGCCATGGCCCAACGGAACAGAGTAAAACCTAGGGCCTATATACGATGGCAATCCTATTCAATATAGCAATGTCAGTGCAGAAGCCATAATGCATTTTCAATTTTCTGAAGGTCTGGTATGTATTCTGTCAAATATTATTTTTGATAAACCTAGTGTTATGTACTAGACATTGATTATGTGGTGGTAAACACAGGATATCGAACAGCTGTCACTCTTTATGTGTGCCACATTACCTTTACGGAATCTCTGAGCTACAACCAAAAGCCTGAACAGAATATCTCTGCTTTAGCAGTAGCATACTCAAACTTTGTCTCTCCCTAAAAAAACTATTAAACCAAGACGACCCATTTATAAATGGTTCTGAATAATGAAGCATGATGTTGGATGGATGTTAGGCCAAAATTAAGGCCGAAGAACACCTGGATCTTTCAAGTCGTGTCTTCCTCATATTATATTGTGGCTGAACATCGAATTTCCATTGAGCAAATAAATATAAACTAGATCCTACATGTCATTAATCTAAGATCAAATGACTACTATCCAGGCCAATGGTCATGCCCCTGCTTGTAGCAGATTCTCCGCTTTTGGGGTGGTTGTATTTGTAGCATAAATTCAACCTGAACTATTGACACAATACTTAATCTATCCCATGCTTATTTTAGTCTGGCAGACTGAACATTTCATATAGGAAACATAGGTGGGATACCTTTTTGTCATTTAATCAGTCATTATAGGTTGACATTAAATCGCACAGTACTACTCCACTTACAGACGTAACCGAATGAGACAGAATCAGTTGCTGAGCTTGGCAATGGGGCAAAGGAACATACCCAGCTTTTTTAGGTTACATAATGTAAAGGGTGATGTTGATAGCCATGGAGCTAAGGAGGCACAGTCAAACCCCCTTGTGTTTTGTAGAGAGGCATTCTGTCGGTGTCACATGGAGCTGCGCCTAGTTGCAGTGGTGGCCATTTTGAGTTTCAGCATGCATACAAAAAATCCCTCTAGCTTGGGGATGGGGGATGGGCAAAATATCGAAGCTAGCTCATGGGATTTTCATAGGAATAAGACATGAATCCTGTACACTACATATTTTTTTCAGTTTTAAAAGAAGTCTAGTTGATAGTGAAAATGCAATGATTGTGATTCACAATAAAATACAAATAGTCTTTAATGAATCAGATTGACCATGTCAGAGCTGAAATCCCTCGTATAGTTTTCCTCTTGCTGGGCTTTTGGCTTCAGCCTGGGCACAGCAAAGGATAGTAACAACAGAGCTCTCTTTGGCCGGTTTGGATCCATGGCTGCTTAAAGGAAGCACCCCTCGGCTAAAATGGTACAGTCCGTTCTCTGCCGTTAAACTCTAGAGACTGTGACTGAGTGGGGGATGGGTATATGGATGACTGGGGGATGGGTATTTGTGCGCTCTGTCAGTCTGTGGACTGCTAAACCTGGTGTGCTGCTAGCATGAGCTTGTGTGGACATGTGGACAAGCTGGAGTTCTTTCTCATTCCAGTGTGTAGAAAAAAAGTCATCTTTATTTGGAATGTTTGCAGACTTTTAGCTTCCATTGCCTTTCTTACAATTATAGCATGATATTTATAACCCCTCCAGTTTAAGGTACTCGGGTTACATGAAATAACCTTTTTATATACATTTGCAGTGGTAATTTATTAGGAAGAGAACATGCTAATATGCCGATATCCCTGAGCTGCGCATGCCTAAAGAAAAGAACAACCACGTGCCTGCCTCAGATGGAAGCTTCTGGCTTCCCCCTCCCTCCCTCCCTTTCTGAGTTCTCTCTTTCACGCTGGTTAGCATATCAAAACCAGAGGAAATCTTGTGCACCACTTCCGCCCAATAGTAATCTTGATGTTATGATTATTGTAATCTACATATATTGGCTTTGGCTAATATTGTCATTTATAACAATGCATTTTACTTAACTTAATTTTATTTTACTCTCATAATACACCAAAGCCTACTTGTGTACAGCATTTATTAAATATTTTTCACATAATGGTAATATTAATTTATTAAATAGAAGCTGGTTATAATTTTACATGAACAAAGACCTGTTGGCGCTGACAAGGGAAATGAATTAAACATTCATGATCATGAATGTTTATAAATATAATGTTTAGAATCAGTAATAAATCTTCATAACCACAACACACAAAGCAAATAAATGTGAATATGCTTAACATTTTGATGCCACTACTCATAGTAGTACTGGTATTCCTCATTTTTCTTTCTCTTGTGAAGTATAAACAAGAATCCAAAATCTGCCAATAGTATTTATATATATCCGAGTTAATAATGTGGCGGTAAAGTAGCATGATTAGTAGTAACACTTTGCAGACAGTAAGCAACATGTGGATGGTGTGCATTAAGCTCTTCTAGCCATACAAGTTCAAACCGTGTGGTGCAGGATCAGTTTTCTCTGGGGTGCTCAGTCATTTTTACAAGATGTTTTCTTTTTTAATAGACAAATTGAAAAGTTGCATGTCATTTCATGCATATCCTAGTTCAGATGTTGGCATTTTGCTTGGGGACTTGGAACAGCTCTCTGCAGCAATTGCCAGATGTAACCACTTCACTGCCTCTTGCATATAAAGCACATACTCATATTCAGGCTGGGCAACGAAGTCCTTGAAATAAAAAAGTCCACAATTGTTCGACTGTGGACACACAAGTCCATAAGTCCACAATGCTTTGGTAATGTTCACCTGTATAAAAGAATGGTATACCATTTTACTTGACTGTGATGCATGTTGAGTATGCTGCCTTCAGCCACATGGGTGGCCATTTTGTGTTCCGGAATAAACTTGAGAGTCAAAGATGCACTGGGGTTGCATTACCGTTCAAAGTCAATGAGCAGTACTCGACCATGTGACTCTGAAAGAGACGTCTAGAATTATATTGGCTTGTTTTTCGTGTTTACTTCTGCAGATTGTGTTGTGGAAGGTGCATACTTTATGAAGTTGGGTGCCGCATAGAACTTCTATACTTAACATAAATGTGATTGGAAGCTAACACAATCAAGACACACAGTTGGCCTAATGTGAAAAATAAATATAAACCTTTTCTGGAGCAGACATTTTTGCTGTATTATGTAAGAGAACCACATCTTCCATAATGGTTTAGTCCTTCTGTGTTCTTAGCATAGTTTATTTAACGCTGGGGGAGGGGAACTCTACTGTAAAGTAGACTACCCTATTTAGGATGCGCATTTGCTCGGGCACAGTTTATGTCCTGCTAGCTGCTTCTTTGCCTGCTGCTTCTTTTGTTAGCTGCTTGTTTGCTAGCTGCTTCTTTGCCACACTGCATTTTGCTAGCAAGCGGCTGATGGCTAGTGTCCCAATGTTCAACTTTAAAGCTTTATTTTTGCTAATTTCCTTATTTCTGAATGATTTCATCACTGCCAATAGCGTAGCAATTTCAATTTGTTCGCATAATGGCCCCTTCTTCTCCAGCCATGTGCTTGCTTGAGTCATTTTGTTACCCTCTTTGCAAACGCTTTAAACCAGGTGTTAAAAATCCAGTTTGACAATGTATAGCGTTTCTGTTTTGAGTATGACCCAGTTGAATTCAAACAGTTACAAGATTAAGTGGTTTATAAATGTTAGCTTTATATGGCTTGATGGTTAAAAAATCTGATTTGCTATCTAGGACATGTTGGAGGTTTGGTCGTACGTTGCTTCCAATCTCCAATATCAGTGGTTGCTAGGCTGTCCTATACACATTATCTTTAGAAAATCTCCATAATGTCCACATGACATTTTGTGGGTTGAAGGAAGATGGTACAGTGCAAGGCCTTTTACTTGATGAAGATGGGTCCAGACTTTGATAGGTGCTTATTAAAAACTTCCAAGATGATAGGTTGTCTGTAAATTGACTGCTGATGGCAAGCTAATGTAGACCTCTGATTATTATTTTTTTGCCCAAAAGACTTGAACTCAATTTGGCCATTGCTCTCCAGTTGATTTTGCTACTGCTCTCCAGTTGATTTTGCTACACTCCTAACCCTACTCTTCTCCACTAACTCGTGTCTATTATTTATCCGTAAAGTTGTCACTCTTAAAATGACGCTAACGCAACACCTGAACTTTTTGCTTTGGATGCATGCATTTGGGTACAGTAGCCCACAAGATATACAGATATAGATATATATATATCAATATATATATTTAAAACAAACTCTGGAGACAGACAGAATTTTCAATAGTTTCATATGAATTGCTCAAAATACTTGATGAGTCCTAATTATTTATCGAATTGATTATTTATATATGTATATTAGCGTAATGTAACACTGCACAGCCATTATGTTAAATCAGGCTATTTGAACAACATTTATAAAGCTTTTATATATTTGTGTTTTACCAGTTATTAAGCATACCTGACTTTGTGTGCTTACTTGGAGAACACTGAACAAGTAATAATGATATGTATACTCTTCTTGTATATACTAGTGGCTATGCACAATGTAAAGTTGGGAGTGTTAGAGCCCCCCCGCCCCCATTATATGCACTAACATTCCATTATGGGGTTGAGATGGTGCTAGAGAGGGGGGTGGGTGTTGCAACATGACAGGCTATGCAGTGGCCTTCCCTGTGCTAGTGTAAACTTCGCATTGCTTTAAATTTGATCTGCTTTGTATTTTGTAGTTCAGCAACGTCGGTGATGGTACTGTCCTTTTTAAGCTCCTCCCTTTATTCCTTCCTTTGTGCTCCTGGCCTCCCTCAAAATGCCAAAGAAAATGGATCCTTCAGTGAGTCTCATTTCATAGGCATTGTTCCCTACCTTACACTCAATATGTTTTTTCCAAATTATTTTGATCAGATGTATTCATTGGCATTTTACTATTGTAAATCAGACGTTTAAAACATCCCCCCTCTGGTGAAATGGTTTTGTCCATGTGCGAGCACAGCAGTGGTTGTTCAAGAGTGGGGGATGGGAGCTGCTCTGCGGAGTAGTATGTCAGGGTGTGCGCTCGTTTGGACTGCCAGCTAGCTTCGCAGTGTGCAGATGACTTTGTACATGCTTTGTTAAATGTTACTTAATTTATTAAATTGTGAATAAACAAGTTTAGTTTCTGTTCTATTCCATGGTATTGACTTCTGCTGTCCATAACTACAGAATACACCTTTTAAAACAGAAGGTTGAACCTCCTGTTCAGCACGCAGATATATACTTTGTGTTGTCCAAAGAAAAGGATTCCTCAGGTGTAGAATACGTTTGGAATTATGTGTCCTTCCTTCCTGGGCTAAAATATCAGATGGGAAGATGTTTATTCATTGGAAACTCACAACACAATCAGTTTAATACCGCAAACGAAATCAAAAACATGGTAATAGCATTGTCTGTGCAATCGTAAAGCACACTATAAGAACGTAAAGTTGATTCCGCTTGTGATGAATGAAAAAACACTTTTGTGCTGCTATTTTTGCTCGAGTGTTAATAATGGAACAGAGATGAGCAAAAGAAAACCTGAGCCTTTCCTCTCAATTATAGCAGAAATGTTGCCTTAAGTATTTTGCCTAATGAATCCCTTGATATTTGCAATAATGGTTTAGTCCATGCTTTGCTGTAACTTTCCATCACGTGGCAATGACTGAGCTAGAGAGGGGGATGGGTGTTGCTCAGGGCCAGACTGCAGTGCACTTCTCCAGTACACTGCTAGCTAGTCTGTGTTGGTTGTAAATAACTTCACTAGTTAGTAGTAGGGAATATGCAGTTATTCGGTGTGCCATGTTTATGTCATCAATATATTATTCTTCTTGCATTGTAACAACAGAAGATTCAATTGAGTAAACTTGGTATAGTCCATGTTTAGCTCCTCCTTGTTTTTCTCCCATTGTGTTCCTGGCCTCGTGCTCCCTGAACCAGCAAAATAACTTTAATGATCGTTAACATTGAATGTGTTTGTAAAGATCTTTAGTGTTTTTGCTCAACTTCAAAAACTCCCCCTCTGCTTGAATGGTTTAGTCCATGTGTGACTGCAGCAGAGGTTGTTCAAGAGTGGGGGAGGGGAGCTGTACTGTGGAAGAGCTGTGTGTCAGGGTGTTCTCTCGTTTGGACTGCTAGCTAGGTTGAGTTGAGGAAATGATGAGTACAGTTCAGACCTATTACACGGTCGCTGGTTCCGATAAAGTCAATTTATTGGACTTGTTGAATTCCATGATTGTTGATTTAAGAGTATAACAGCAGTGGGACTTTTAACTATACATGTATCACTCTGCTTTACAGATGTTTCTAAGAACCATTAATTACATTGACGATCGTGAGCGGTTTGCTCATCAGAATCACACATTTACTTTTCGGGAATTTAGCAGACGCTTTATCCAAAGCGAATAAAATCAGTACATTTGTCAGAACATGAACAGAACACGCATTCCACCAAAGGGGCTGTCAACAGACTCTTATTTCATTCATATGTATACTTCTGGTCATATCTATCCCATATTTGGCACCTTATTGAGGGGGAAATTGTAATTTCAGAGTCAACATTTGGATAAAAAATGAGAAAATGGTCTCCAGAGGCAGCCACAGATGCAGTAATTTCCTTCGGAAATTTGTTGTTCATTATAAATACTGTGAAATAATCTCTTTTGTCAGGACAACTCAAAGAAAACGATGGCAGTCATTTTGTCTGCAAATTAATACTATCATTTTTTTGGCCTATTAAATCATAAAAAGCACCTTTCTTGTGCTGATATTTTGCTGTAGTGTTAATAAGGGGACATAGATATGCTTAAAACTCCAGAGTCTTACCCTCACCAATTCGTAAAACTGTTAAGTATTTTGGGTACTCAACCTTTGCTATAATGGTTCAGTCCATGCTTTGCTGTAGCTTTCCATCACGTGGCAATGACTGAGCTAGAGAGGGGGATGGGTGTTGCTAAGGGCAAAACTGCAGTGCACTTCTCCAGTGTGCTGCTAGCTAGTCTGTGTTGGTTGTTAGAAACTTGTAGGCATAGTGAATGGGCAGGTATTTGGTGTAACATGTTTATATCACCAGTTATTTTGGGATTGTAAAAATAAAAAATAAAAAAAAATAGAAGCAAAAATAGAACTTGGTATAGTCCAAGTTTGGCTCCTCCCTTTGTGTGGCTAGCCTCTTGCTCCCAGAATGTGCAAAGGAAACACTTTGATATCATACGCTGTCATTAAACAATGATAGCCAACATATTGGCTATCATTTAGATAAAAACTAATTTTTCACATCCGTGATCATTTACATTTTATTTATTTTTATGAATCTTGTGTGTTATTGCTAAACTCTAAAAGATCCCCTTCTGGTGGAATTGGTTTGGTCCATGTGTGACTGCGGCTGAGGTTGCTCCAGAGTGGGGGAGGGGAGCTGCTCTGTGGAGGAGTAGGATATCAGGGTGTTCTCTCGTTTGGACGGCTAGCTAGGTTTAGTTCAGGAAACAATGTGCACCGTTCAGACCCATTACACGACACTGGTTCAGATCAAGTCAATTTATTGAACATGTGGCATTCCATGATTGTTGATTTAAGAGTATAACAGCACTGGGACTTTTAACTACATACATCTATCTCTCCGCTTTACAGGTGTTGCTAAGAACCGTTAATTATATTGACCATTTTAAGGTGTTAGCACATCGGAATCACACATGCCAAGTGACTGTCAAAAGACTCTTATTTCACTGGCTGCACAATATGCACATTTGTGGGTGTGGATATCCCTTATTTGGACCCTTTTTAAGGGAAAAGTTGTAATTCTAAAGTCAACATTTGGATAAAAACATGAATTAATCACAAGAGCAAAAGTGGGCACCAGAAACGACTACAAATGCAGTAGTTACTGCGAGTAAGCGGAAATTGTTATTTATTATAATCCATTGTGGAATACGCAAAACATGCCATGCTTTTTTGTCCAGCCTACGCAATAAAAAAAAACTGTAAAGGTCTTGTCTGTTCAAATTAATAGTACCCTATTGGAAAGCATAATTGCTTATTGCCTATTGCATCATATCAAAGCACAGCACCTTTCTTGTTGATAACAGGACAGAGATATGCTTAAAACCCCAGAGTCTTACCCTCAACAATTCATAAAAATGTTGATATGTATTTTGCGTTATGGATCCTTCGACCTTTGCCAGGATGGTTCAGTCCATGCTTTGCTGTAACTTTCCATCACGTGGCAATGGCGGAGCTAGAGAGGGGGATGGGTGTTGCTAAGGGCCAGACCGTGCAGTGCACTTCTCCAGTGTGCTGCTAGCTAGTCTGTGTTGGATGTGAAGAACTTGTAGTGATATTGAATTCACAGTTATTCGGTGTACCATGTTTATATATCAGTTAACGATTATTCTTGTTTTGTAAGAATGGAAGAGTTGGTATAGTCACTTGGTATAGTCCAAGTTTAGCTCCTCCTTGTTTTTCCTCCCTTTGTGTTGCTGGACTCGTGCTCCCTGATTGTGCAACAGAAACAACACTTTGATTACATACTGTCTAATACTGTCTCTTGTTGTCTATCATTTAGAAAAACAAGTTTGATAATTTACATTTAATCTCTTTGTATGAATCTTGTGTGTTATGGCTTAACTCAAAAACAACCCCCTCTTGTTGAATGGTTTAGTCTGTGTGTGACTGCAGCAAAGGTTGTTCCAGAGTGGGGGAGGGGAGCTTGCTCTTGAGGAGTAGGATGGCAGGGTGTGCAGGACTGCTAGCTAGGTTTAGGTGCCTGAACATTGTGCACTGTTAAGACTCAGTATAAAACAGAAAAGGCAATCCATGAGTAATTATATGGAGTATAACTGCACCGGGACTTTTAACTAGACATGTATCAATCCCCTTTACAGGGGATTTTTAAGGACTGTTAATTACATAAACGGCCCTGAGCTGCTAAGTTATCGGACTCACACATGCTTCCACAGTGGACCACTGTAAACAGACTTATTTCGCCAGCTACACAATCTGCATGCTTGTGGCCGTGGATATCCCATGTGTGTACCCTTATAAGGGGGAAGTCATAAGTTTAAAGTCTATATATGGATATTATAAAAATTTCATCAAGACTAAACGTGGACACCAGAGACGGCCACTGATGCAGTAGTTACTACTAGTTAGCGATAATTAGTTTTTATTTAACAACTATTGTGGGAAAAAGCTCTTTGAGTTACCATGCGGTTTTATCATGCTTACTAAATACAAAAAAAGGTAATGATGTTATCTGTGCAAATGTTAAGCACGCTAAAGGATAGCCTAATTGATCGGCTTGTTTTCCTACAAGATCAAAGAAAACACACCTTTCTTGTGCTGCTTTTTTGCTTTAGTGTTGATAATGGCACAGAGATGTGCCTAAAACCCCAGTCTTACTCTTAATATTTAGCAATAATGTTGCTGAATAATTAAGTATTTTGCGTAATGGATCCTTTGACCTTGGCCATAATAGTTTCGTCCGTGGTTTGCTGTTCTTTCCGTCACGTGGCACTGACGGTGCTAGAGAGGGGGATGGGTGTCCCTGCCAGACTGTGTGCAGTGCACTTCTCCAGTGCGCTGCTAGCTAGTCTGTGTTGGTTGTTAACAACTTGTAGTGAATGTGCGGTTATACTGTGTGCCATGTTTGTTTCACCAATATACTATATTCTTCTTGCGTAGTAACAATGGAAGTTTATATTTGGCACCTCCTGGTTTTTCTCACTTAGTGTTGCTGGCCTCATGCTCCCTCAAGGATCAGAAAATAATTTCACACAACGTCTAGTTCACCATTCTTTAGGAAAACGAGTCCTTCCAAACCCTGATCACAATGTGTTCGATTCTTAAGTGTTTTTGCCATCTATAAAAACTCCCCCGCTGCTTGAATGGTTTAGTCCGTGTGACTGCGGCAGAGGTTGTTCCAGAGTGGGGGAGGGGAGCTGCTCTGTGGAAGAGCAGTGTGTCAGGTGGTGCACTCGTTTGACTGCTAGCTAGGTGGAGTTCAGGAAACAATGTGCACCGTTAAGACTCCGTGAACCAAGTCAATTTATTGGCCATGTGGCATCCCATGAGTGCTGATGTAGAGCATAACCACACTGGGACTTTTAACTATAAATGTATGTTTTACATGTAAGCGCTTTACAAGTGTTTCTAAGAACCGTTAATTACATTGATGATTGTAAGCTATTAGCTCATTAGAATCAAACGTGCCACCAAAGTTACTGTTGACAGACTTGCACACAGTTCACTGGCTACACATTAAATGGAAATATAAGTAGTTAAGTAGCTGATATAAAGTAGCTGGCCTGGGGTAACGTGAAGACATGGATAAAAACAAGTTGTGTTGCATGAACAGGCCACTCCTCCATGCAATTGGGGTAACCATTTGTGTAAACTGAGGCTAATAAATTATTAAATAAACCAACACATCACAATCTGTTGTCACTAATATTTATTAGCTAATGCATGGCAGGACTGTAGTGCTTTTCTGTGGCCTCATACCGAGGACCGCATCACAGCCGTGCTGACATTCAGTATAACAGCACTCCATCTGATGTGATATTGCTTCAATAGCTCTGCTACTATTTATTGTATTCATGAAGGACAGGTTTTTCGCATCAAATCTTAATCCGCAGCTGATCAGGTAACCCTCACCACAGCCAACATGAGGTTATGTATGTCAAAGCATGTGTTTTACCAAGGGAGTGTCGTCTTACTCAAACTCAAACCAATCTACAAGTGGTGTGGATTTAAGAAAAACCTGAATTGAAAAACACACCCAATTAGGTTTTTAAATTGTATTATTTCATTGACAAAGCTCTGTACTTTATGAATTTTCACATGGATATCCCTTCTTTTGATCTTTTTAAGGGGAAAGTTGTAATAAATATTCATTTGGATAATTTTTTCTTATCAAAAGAGCAAAACTAAGCAGCAGTGTCCGCCACTTATGTAGAAGTAACTACAAGTAAACGATAATTTGGTATTTATTAAAAATATTGTGTGGGATAAGATCTTGGGGTAATATTGTCCGGCAAACAAAATAACAAAAAATGGTCAATTGTGTTTTTGCAAATGTATAGCACACTTTAGGTATGAGTTGAAGCCACTTGAAAATCATAGAAAACAAACCTTTCTTGTGGTGCTGTTTTTCTCTAGTGTTATTAAGGGGACATATGCTTGAAGTCCTACACGCAATATTCCGTCAAAATGTTGCTTAAGTGTTTTGCGTAATAGATCCTTTGACCTTGGCCATAATGGTTTAGTCCGTGCTTTGCTGTAGCTTTCCGTCACGTGGCATTGACGGTGCTAGAGAGGGGGATGGGTGTCCCTGCCAGACTGTGCAGTGCACTTCTCCAGTGTGCTGCTAGCTAGTCTGTGCTGGTTGCAGATAACCCCTGTGATAATGAATGCAATTATTCAGTGTATCATGTTTGAGGCCTTGATAAACGGTTATTCTTGCCCAGTCAGAAGTAGTCTTAGTTTGGCTTAGATTTGTTTTAGTTTGGCTCCTCCTTGTTTTTCTGCCTTTGTGTAGCTGGCATCGTGCTCCCTCAACCAGCAAAATATACAGAACCCTTTAATTTCACTGCCTAGTTTTAGCTATCATTTTGAACAATTTTTTTTTTCACACCCTGACAATATATATCTAATGTGTTAGTATGACTCTTTAGTTTATTTGATAAACAAATAATATAACCCCCCCCCCCTCTGGTTGAATGGTTTAGTCCATTTGTGACTGCGGCTAAGGTTGTTCCAGAATGGGGGAGGGGAGCTGCTCTGTGGAGGAGTAGGATAGCAGGGTGTGCACTTGTTTGGACTGCTAGCTAGGTTTAGTTGAGGAAACAATGTGCCCCATTGAGACTCGTTAGCTCTGTAACTAGTTATTGTTATGTATGTAGGACAGATGTGTCGGATCAACACTTACTCAGCAGATGACCATAGCCATTAGGTTAGGCGTGCCGTAGCATATGAATAGTAGTCTGAGGGGGGGATGGGTTGCTCAGTGGGACACTGCAGTGCACTTCTCCAGTGCACTGCTAGCTATTATGAGTCTGGTTATCAACAAACTTGAATGGATTGCGAATATGCATGTTATGTATGTCAAAGCATGTGTTTTACCAAGTGTTTTGCAGATATTCGGTGTTCGATTTATGACGTATTCTTGCATGGTAAATCCGAAAGATTACATTTACTTGGTAAAGTCTTAGTTTGGCTTTTCTCCCTTTTGTGTAGCTGGCCTTTTGCTCCCTCGACCAGAAGGAGAAACACTTAAATGTCACACACAGCCTAGTATTTAGCTATCATTTAGAAAATATCTATTTTTCCACCCCCTTATAGATTTTCGTTAACTCAATGTGTTCGTAAGAATCATGTGTTTTTGTTCAACTCAAAAAAATCCCCCATCCGGTTGAATGGTTTGGTCCATGTGTGACTGCGGCAGATGTTGTTCCAGAGTGGGGGAGGGGAGCTGCACTGTGGAGGAGTAGTATGTCTGGGTGCTAGCTAGGTTGAGTTGACGGAACAATGTGCACCGCTAAGACTCAATAGCTCTGCTTAAAGTTGGTTTTGTCTTTGCTTGACCTTGTTTGCATTTCCTTTCAGAAAGTTTATGTAATGTAATACGAATTATTCATGATGTTTGATAATTATTTTTAAGTTATGATTGACTTAATTTTTTTAATAATATCAATCTGCCCAAATAAACCTGTCACAGATTCCAAACTTCCATAATGTATTTATTGCATCTCTGCAAAAGTGAGATGTCACAATCTTTGCCCAGCCCACCCACATTTGCCTTTCTTCCTTGCACCCCAGCAGTGAGTATCTTCACTCTGAGTCATTAATCACTTGACAAACAAACATTTGTTTTTGGAGATGTACAGATTGAATAACAAGATGGTTTGAAATAACTTTGCTTGAATTTGTATGGTTTGTAATAACTCGCTTTTGAAAGCAAACTCATGTCTATTACAAACAGAGAAAATATTGTAGCTGATTAAGATGGAGGACTTTTGATTGAGGGACCTGTCAGGAAAATGCCACAGTATATACAGTTGGTTTCCTAGTTCAACTGCTATTATTAACAGCATTGGAAAATACTTGGATGGTGAAGGCCTGAATCAACCACTGTTAGCTGTGCTGTGTTGGATAGCACAGTGTTAGGCCTATATAAAGATATTCCTTCTATGTCCCATATTCAAACTTCTCAGATCGAAAGCCGTCTTTACTAGGATCCCTCAACACCACCACCAACACCTTTACCAAAACAAAACCCTTCTTCCCTTCTTCTGAACCTCACAGCAGTTGCAATTTAAAAGTCTTGAATTCATTAGCCTTTCTCTCTAGTAGAGATGTCTTTCTTCATGTTCTTCTTGATGTTTGCATGTATATGACAATGAAGACCAAATCCATGGAGCTTAATTGTGCAGGCAGTATGGAGTCGAGCCTGACTGTATGCAAAGGCAGATGATAACAGGACACTGTTATTTACTCCATTCTAATTAATTAATTTATTGTAGCGGGCCACAAGTGAAACTAAATCACTCTCAAATTATGTTCATGTATCTGTTTTGGAAGAAGAAAGTAATCTGTGTACAATAAGTACACAGATTACTAGTAAGTGGTGTTTAGAAAAGTGTGCCAAACCAATGGCTCATAGCTATAGCTAGACCTGGTAACTCTGGTGGCCATTTTGTGTATCTGCAGTCTGTTCTGACAAAAAATGGTGGACTGTGTCCAGGACTTGCTGGAGGCTTTTCTTCTTAATGTCAGAGTAACATTTAAAGATTTTTTTTAAGATAAGGCTTTTTATGCTTGTTGAAAATGGTTTTCCCACTTCTGTGCAACATTTTGTAGGACTGAGCAAACTTGATTCTTCTGCTGCTTAAGGTTGGTCGTGGTTTGAGGTGTTTGGCAGTAAAACCTTATTCATACTGTTATCAGTATTAAGTTTTAGTCTGGTTGGTGTTCTGGTTTATGGTTACATATTTAGTTTAATGCATCCCCCCCCCAAGCTCCACCATAATGGTTCAGCCCAAAAGAGCTGAAATGGGGAAATAGAGGGGGATGGGTGTTGCTAAGAGACAAGATATGCACTGTACTTCTGTTCCATTGCGCTGTCCACTAGTAATGGTGTTGCTATCTGACTGTACTGTTAGTAAATGGGGTTATTCATAGTTTGGTTGGAGGGAATAAGGAAAAAACATTTATTCTTTTCAATGTCTTATTGTTTTGAGGCTCTACCATGGGGCTATTGATTAAAAGTCAAATTTCTAAAACATGGCAAGAAATTACAAAGTTGATCATTGAGAATTAAATTAGGTCCTTTTGTGCAAAGTATGCAGAAATGTCTTTGCGTTAGTTTTTTATCTGGCATTTGTTGCTGCCATTGGAATGTATACAGCTAGCTCTGAAGAGCTGAGGCTGGTTGTGCATGGCAGAGAGGAGCCATTTTAGCTTCCTGCAATAATTTTCAGGCACGTTACTGAATGGAAATGGTGGGGGAGCTGGGGAGACTGGATGTTGAATTGTGTGCATTAATGCTGCAGTGTTGACACGGCATGCTAGGACATTAAGCCCATCCGTTTTTGGCACATGTCATGTTCTTTAGGATATTTTGCTTGGAGGAGTAAGATGAATATGAGCTGCTTTTTACACAGAGCATAAAACCCACAGCCCTAAAAACGAAACTGAACCACCCCATGCTGATTTTATTAACCTTAATGAATGTAACTAATGAAATATTATCACAACCACTGTTAGTAGATAAAGCCAGGAATATGCTTATTGGAACATAATTGATACCCTTAATACATGCAATTTTAATTATGGCTCTGATTATTTTATTCATATATTCTATTTAATTGTATTAAAATACCAAAAATACCCCAAATACATTTTGCCCGCAGTCTCCATTTGGCCACTTTGATTGGCTGAACATGTGTCCAATAGTAACATCGCGGCCTGGTTAACAACTGGATTGAGCCAAAATCATGTTATCTGTTATTTCCTGGCTGTGAACCACTGCTTGACTTGCTGATGGGAACATGCTAATTTAGGAAGGGAAATAGTAATGTTTTTTTGGTAACATGGAGAAATGTATCTGACCGACTTAATTCATGTTTGTGATGGGACACTACAGTGACCTCCAGTGTTTCTTCCAAAGCAGTGCTTTGGCACCTCTCCATTTTAGACTCTGATTAAGGTCGATAATCTAGTAATTTGTCAGATTGTACTTAAAGGCAAAGTTTACAACTAAAAACCTATTTCTTGTTCTCACTGCCCAGGTAAAAATGGAAGTCGCTGTTGCAGAGGAGAAGAAGAAAATTTTCCGTGCCAGGAAAACCATGAAGATCAGTGATCGGCAGCAACTAGAGACACTTCACAGCACCTTGTTGTCGAGTGGGGCTACCCTGTCCAATCCCTCTCCACCTCCTATAATGAATGGAAGGCACAAGGAGGACGGGCATAAAACGCTGGATAAGGCACGCCACGACACATCCGACTCCCAGGCTGTGTCGCCGGCCTCCCCAGCGTCCTGCGGATCCCCCACACCTTCGCTGTCCCTCAACTTGTCCCCCTCCCCTCCTATTTGTGAGGCTACCACTTTCCCCACGTCCCCGTTCCGTTCTCTGAACTTTGAACTCGGCAAGAGCGCTGACGGAGTTGCGCAAGGCTCTCCATCCAATGACAGCTTGGCGGCGACTCCAACGCAGACCAAGGCAGGCAATGACGTGAAGGCCGCCAAAACGGATACCATGACTGAAAACAAAAAGGTAACTTTTAACATGGTTGACTTTGTTACTCTAAAGTGCAGTTTCTGGGATTTTCAGTTTGATCTCTTTAGCGACATCTTTGGCGGTAGGTGGTACTTTTCCCGAGAAATACATACATTTGTTGCAACAGACCCCCTGTTCATAACCCTCATAGTACTGGCAAATGCAAGGGCTTTCATCATTGGGAAATAGGCTCAATCCCCATTAAATTCAGTGATGGATGACAGTCTTTTAGATTGCCACTTATACTCTAATTGTAACCAACAACCTTTGATTCATGTGGTAGGATGTATTTTACTTTTTTCTTAGAACGTTAGCTTCTAGTGTCTTGTTTAACTTTGCGTTCTCTACTTCAGGACGAAAAAACTACAGCAGAGCTACCAGCCACAGACTCTTTAAAAGAGTCGGGCAAAAATTCTGTGTTGAATTCTTCGCCTGCCACCCCTCTGCCCGTCAAAAAAGTGGAGAAAGACGGCCGTTCAGAGTCGGGCAGCACACAGGACATAGAAGTGGTTGGTGACACTACGAAATCGAAAAACTCCACAGCCAAAACGAAAACTGACAAACCCTCTTCACCCAAACCCTCACCATCTCCATCCACCTCTATGACTCTGATGAAGCACCAAGAAATCAAAGCTCTGGAACCAAAAGAGGAGAAGAAGGTGCCAGGAAAAAGTAAACAGAAGGACTTCAAAGATGATGTCATCAAGGAGGTTAAAGAGGAGGGAAAGAAAGGGCCTACAAAGGTGGAGAAGATGGATATTGACCCAAAGAAGGAAAAGAAAGATGCTGCAAAGACCCTAAAGTCGTTACGTCCGTCCTCCACTCCTCCAACAGAGACGGGTAAGGGGATTGGGATGGGTCAAATAGCTGGTTGTTTAATCAATGATAACAATGGTATTGAGTAGATTTTATGCATGTATGACCATAAATTATCTGAAACTAGTATTTCGTTGTTCTCCCGTCTGTGATTAAGTGTAGTGCAGTTTTTCCTTGTCTTTCTTCCTTGTTTTTCCTTCCTTGTCCTTCCTTGTTTTTCCTTGATTTAATGAACCTATTATTCAAAAAGTTTTTTGTGGCGGTTACTTTGTTGTCACAGACATGCAGGAGAAGAGCACCACCGTCGGTATGAAGCGTGCGCTGTCTGAGGGTGAAGAGAAGGAGAAAGAGAAGGATGGGAAACGGCCCAAGATTGATGGAGTGGAACTAGAAGCTCAACTGGAGCTAAAGATCACTGCGAAAGCTGGCAGTCGCCTTAAACTTGAAAAGGTTTGTACAGCCCGGTGTGGCTGCTCATATGTCTCTTTGTTGCAAGATGTGTGCAAAATGAGCAATAGGATTTATCGTTAACCATGATCACCTTTTTGTTTTGCTAGGTGGTGCAGCAGTTGGTTGAGGATCGGTTGAGAGTCTTGCAGCAAACAGTTTTTGACCAGAACTTACAAGAACTGAAGGAGAGAGTATTAAAGATCGACTCTGCCACCAAACACCAATCCACACTAAACACACTTCAAGTAAGTGGGTTGTTTGATGGATTGATCATTTCCACATTGAAAGTCAAATAAATAGAAGCGGTTTTAGAAGAAAAAAAATCATGAGCATCTCTTCTCTTTTCGCTTCAGGCCAAGATATCCCGGCTTACTAAGAAGTTTGGCGAGGCCAACCAGGCCTTGGAGAACAAAAGAAAACAGGAGGCAAGTTGTAATCATGGTCTTTTCACACAAAAGTAGTTTCCTCTTAAGTCCTGTGTTCTCAATATGAACCACTGGGCTCTACAGGTTATTGCCGCAGCAACTGCTGCCGCCGCAGCAACTGCTGCCGCTACGGCAACTGCGGCCGTCAATACAACTGCCGCCGCCAGCGCAACTGCCGCCGCTGCTATGGCAGTCCAAACTGCTGCTGCTGTTGCCAGGGCTCCGGGACCATCAGGTTCTCCTTCAATGCCACGGTGAGTCCAATGGCATGGACCACCTTGCATCAAACAGTTTTAACAGAAGGACTTTGTATCACTTGTGACCAAAGCAAAGTTAAGATATGTAGTTTAGATCTCGGGCATGAATTCATCAAAAATTATGTCCACTTATGTCAAACTTATTTGTATGTATCCGATTCTAATTAATTTATCATGCTAAGTTTATTCCTTGCAAAGTATGATGTGGTCTTTTTTCATTTGTTGGTATTTTGAATGCATCTTGCCAATGGGCTTTTGTATGAACGTGACAATACCGGCCTGAAGCCCGTATTACACTCGGAGACATTGCCACTGCATATATTTAACATTGTCATGGATTACTATCTGTAATCCCTTGTGACTGGAAAACTGAAATCTAATGGAGACAGAATAAAGACTGCAAACCTTCCATCTCCCAAAACCATACTTTTGGAGAACAAGATTTCACGTTGCTTTTACCCTTTGAGGATCTACCTCCTTTTTCCGTCCTATTATTTACGTCACCAAAATTTTGAAATTGACAAACACTCTTCGGTCTTTTTTTTTTTTTTTTTTGCCATCTGCATTGTAACCCCTGAGTGGGTGTGGGTCCAGGGTCTTGTGACGTTCTACAATTTGAAGCCTGAGAGCACTACCTCAGGCAATGCAGAGTGTAGTAAAAACTGCACCTCTCCTCCCCAACAGCCTGCTCCGTCGGCACTCAGAGGAGTCCCAGCCCGGGACCCCCAGAGAGGGACTAGCGCCTTCTGGTGGCAAGACTTCCACACTGACACTAAAGATGAAGAAGAAGAAATTGATGATGAGGATGCGGGAAAAGAAGGTGTTGAAGATGCAGGAGAGGAAAGCCGCCATGATACAGGAGCAAAAAGGGTTGATGCTGAAGCAGAAGGCAAAGACGGAGAAGCCGGAGAAGAAGGATGGATATGGCGGAGGAGGGGACAATGGTCCGCAGAGCACTGGGTTGGCTGACCGCTTGGCAAATTTCAGCGAGGGGGATTGCAGAGCGGACGTCAAACTTCGACCAATCAGCTCTCAATGTGAGAAATGGGTCTTCAAACTTTGCAGAGGAAGCTGGGCAATGCCTCGGGCCGACCGCTATGCCTCCTATATTTTCCGGAACTTGGTCCACTATGAAACATACTGTGACTGGGTGTTAAAAGTCAACTATATTGGCGTATTGGGCAAGGACGCACTGCCAAGGAACTTGAGGAAGACGTTGAGGACTTACATAGAGAAACGCTTTAAAGAGTTGACGTGTGACCACTGGCGAGAGATTCGAGATTCCATTAATGAATTACTGAGAGTAGAGAGGAGACCAGAGTTTTTTCAGACCACTGAAGAAAAGATCCCTTCAAAATATACTGAAACTACCCTGACATGACCTCTTGACCTTTTTTTTTTGTTGGTTTAAGAAGGGCTAAGCTGTATTGGACCAGTTGTAATGTTGTTAAAACATTAAAATGATTGTCTTTATTTTTATCATGCACCATGCGCCTCTCCAATGTTCCGTTATTAAATAAAGCTTACTTAAATGTATCTCTCTGTAATCTCAACTGATTTGTGATCATTATTTTGTTTTTTGTAAAACCCAATGCAGCCCTTGCACATTGCCATGTACTTGACAGATGTATGCCTATAATGGATACACACCCAAGTGTTCACCAAAGATTGCCAAGGAGGGATATGTAAAATGTGTTGAGAGTGGACACATCTTATCACCTTAATATCCATGCTTTTAAGGAGCCTTCTGCTGTGTAAATGACTAAGTTTAAGCCATCTGTTCAAACAGGCTAGTCCGGACGTCCATGGAGATAAAGCAGACAATGGCAGGCCCTGCTTCCACTACTTCTACTACTACTGGTGAGTAGCACAGACTGAAATATGCAATTGATCAGTTTCCGGTATTTACTCGTGGAAGATTGCAAATTGACCAAAGATTTGAATGCTATTGGCAAACAGTATTTCAACCAGATAGAAGAAGTAATCACTGTAAAAACCAAGTAAAAAAAAAATCAAGTAAAAACCAGATAGTAGATGGAAGTAAAAAAAAAAATCTAGTAAAAACCAGATAGAAGTATTTACTGATTTTTATTATTACAACCATTGATATTCTCCTGTTGTGTGCAGAATGGGTGAAAGGGCAAATTCGAACAATGTCCAGACCTAATTCTCTAGCTGTTGTCTAGAGAATTTTGAAATTTTAGAGGGAACAGTACCAATAGTGTGTAAAGAGATCCTCTCTCTAGGCGCCGACAGACTTGGCAAATGCCAAAAGTGCCAGTCCGATTGTGGGCTGGTCTGGCAGGCCCCAATAATACAATCTGAAAAATAACAAATTGTTAGTGAAAGTATTTACAAAGTGTCTTGTCCACGTTATCAACCAGCCCACTTCCACCCCCCCCTCTTCCAAAGTTGAGTGGTCGGAGTTTATCAATTCAATATAACTGCCGTCAAGCAGATTAATTAATTTAAAACAAGCCTTAAATTGGGCTACTAAAAAATTATATTCTGGGGCCCTCTGAATTTAAATAGGCGAAGCATACTGACATTCAATGAACTTGCCCCAACAGATGCCTCAATTAAATTAAGTAGGTTACTTAGCCTGCTCCCACATTCATGAATTACTTATTTTCCCAAAAAACACCACCACCACCAATGCCGCTAATAAATCATTGAAAATTATCAGAAAAGAGCACTGATGAAATTACACTAATGTGTCTGTGAGGTTAGACAAGCATGTCGTTATTTCAGGCAGATGCATGGCTAGGTGTGTCTGTGTGTATTATGTTTGTACGTGTTGGAACAATGACTTGTTCTTTCTTGGTCGAATCGTCCGTTTATTTTACTTTTTCTCATTATGGTTGGGCAAGGTTCTGCTGCTTTGAATCGGGTTGATTTGATGGGTGGTGTGGTAGCTGTGGGGCTGAACCAAGTTAAGAGGGGTAATGCTAGAGATGCACTTGGCAAAGTGTTCTGATAAAAGTGAGCAGGCTGTTCGGCCAATCACAACATGCAAGACCAATGCTTTCCGCTTATAATAGCATGGCCCATAATAACAATCTATGTGAAAAGCATGCAGCACAGGGCTAAAATTCATAATTTTATATATAGAAAGGCTACATTAGAGATCTAGCCTTGACCTTTTTGATAATTTGACACAGCCCTATCTTGTCAGCAACATCCTTTCAATGTAGTTTAGCGAAGACATCACAATTCGAAATACTCTGCACGCTGAATCCTTTCTTTTTTGGAATGTTTCCCAGGGACTGCCAGGTACGTAATTTTAACACAATTCAATAATAAAGTATCTATTTTATATACCAATTGTACATTGTTTTCTATTGCACCTATTGGCTACTACTCATTCCCACTGTGGTCGTTTATACAAACTACCTGGGCCCTGAACAGTCCAAGCAAGTCCTTATAACACTTAAAACGATGTAAAAAAAATTTAATGAGTAGACTAGCAAAGACATTTCTGAAAACCATTGTCTTTATAGATGGGTAAAAATGAATACTTGCATCGCTTCATTTCTTGTACAGTTGAAGAATGCATGTTCCGTGAACAAAAGCTACATGCCTTGCCTTGTTCACTTTGGAAGCAATGCTTTGTAGATGCAGTTAACTGTTCGGGAAACCTTTTTGGTATTTCATTCAATTGTCCAAAAATAACCCTTTTTGGAGCATAATTTGAAATTGTATTCAATGACATTCCGCAGTAATTTTTTGCTAATTAGTTGAAATCATGGCCATACATTTCTAATGGGCTGTTTTCTTTTAAGAAAAAAAAACTGTTATTATGAAGATGGGATGGAGAAAAGCCACAGCCATTATTATTGTCCTTACTGAAAGTTAAGGCCGAAAAGGCTTTCTACTTCCTTAAACATTTAAGGAAATTAGTTAATCAAGTAATTATATAGATAGATAGATATAATAATATAATGTCTATCCCTCACAAAGTTTTGAAAAATTATGTTTCACTAAATGCATTTACAGAACTTAAAGTTAAATAAAAGTAAGAAGAGTAAATTCCCGTTTTGGAACGCATAGCAAACTATATTTTCAGTAGGATACATGCCATGTCTTGTATTTCTTTTTACAGAGCAAGAGGGATATGTTGTTTTCCTATGTTCAAATCCTAGCATCAATTCTAACTTTTAATTTAGGGAATTTGGTCCTTCAAACCATGTTTTGCCTTACAGAGTGCCCACCTGCTTCAGGTATAACGCAAGCAGATGTATCGCGGGTAAACACTATCCCCAAAAAGGCCATCCATTTTACGAATTGCACCGGTTTTACGGCTACACCGATGGCCATAATGTCAACAGCAAAACAAATTATGAGCGACAACTGATTGCAAATCATTTGTTACGCCCGCATATTATACTGTTTGTACTCCATTCTAGAGTGTGAGAATGCACTGGTATACAGTAATTCAGTTTACTGGTGAATCCAGGGAGTATGTTCAGACGTCTGGAAGGAGTAAATATTTCACAGCCATGTTTTACCTGCATTAAGGGACTTCTGTCGACATGCACTATTAAACAATGTCTACGAGAGTCTTCTACGAGGCCAATTGACTCAAGGACTGATAGAAGAGAAAGGATGCCAATTAAAACCCACCATGGTCCTATTTGACATTGCATCAGGGCAATGGCGCTGCAGACATGGATTGTATGACATGTCTGATGTCCAGAACTGTGAACGTGAGTCTGGGGATATTGTCGATTTTCCAGTAGTAATCTAGTGCAGTGTCCATATTGTGATGTCAAATGTTTTATAAAAAACGATTTCACAAATTTACATTTGTGAAAATTCTTGATGTTTCAAACATATAATTTTGGTGATATGCAGGTATTGGCAAGAATATTGCGGTATTGTGTAATGATTATGAACAATCATGTTAATATGTTGATACAATGCAAAAATGATAATAAAGAAAATACAACAACAAGTTTCTGGTCTAAGACTTCTGTTTACCACTACCGGGTCACCACTTAAAAAACAATTTCCTTTTACTTTTCGATTCGGGAAAACCAAGCATGGCAAATTGCTGTACCGTCTACCGAAGCAGGGACCTCGACCAAAGGAGTGAACCATAGCCAAAACTGTTACCATTGGATAACGGGCACTACGTCACACCACCGTTAGGTCGACAAACCAACAAAAGCTACTGCTAATATTATGACCGTCAGATGGTTGCAACCTTCGGCAACCAAAGCTTTACACCATTACGTGCAGCTGTAGCCATCAAACTGCGGTCAAGTCGTCCAAGCTAAATAAGGGTTGGGATTAAGCCCACACTGGTTTCCTGTGACTGTGGTTCAAAAAAATGCCAAGTTGCTAAACCTTTCCAGTAAACATTTTATCCTGTATTTTGATAAGCTATTAGGACTACATATAATACAGAGGACGTCATCCTTTCACTTCTAAAAAGATGTGTGCTAATTTGAATATTTATATTTTGAAATCGTATCCAGAAAGCCACACTTGTTGCCAGCCTCTTTTAAATACCATCAATTTGAGATTGATCTGATGACCTATATATTTTTTTCATATCTTTCCAGTTACTCCTGCCCAATCTCTGACGAGCCAAGCACTCGTCCCCGCCACCTCAGTGGTCTCTGCCCACACCCCAATCCTCCAGCTGATCACCTCCAGCGCCAGCACAGCACTCTCCTCCCTTACCTCGGGAAGTATGACCACTCAGAGCCCCCAGGGAACCCTTCTGGTGAAGGCCACCACCGGGAGCGGCATGATGGTCCAGGGGCAGCAGCTGCTTATCCAGCTTCCGTTGGTGTCGTCCTTCTCCTCCGTCTCTTCCCTCAACAAGGCAAAGACCACCACCCCCACCACCACGTTCATACTGAAGCCGGCCACCGCCACAGGCATGACGGCCCTGCAGAACAGTGCAGGTCAAATGTCCCCGGCACAGAACTCCCTGGCACGGGCCGTCTACCAGGGCGGAGCCGGGGGTATTGGCACGCCCAACGCCGGGGTGACGATGACCACAGCCAGAGCCCCAGCACAGCTGATGTCTGTGGCTGGAGCGGTTACATCCACCTTGAGCCTCGCCACCTCCGGACCGGCCGCTACGGGCTCCGCCGCCCCGGGACCGCCACAGGGGACGTCTTTGACCTCTAAGACAGGTGGGGCTGACTGTAGTTGATACTACATATAAAGGCCATTGGAATAGGTGATGCGAGTCTGTTGGTAGATTTACAATAAAGAAACATAGAATAGGCCAAAGTGAACATGGCAAGAGCAGAGTTGCCATGCAATGTTATTCATTTAAATGTTTTTTACCATAGCGGGGCTTTTTCATTTGTTGTAATTTCCGCTTTCCCTTTTTCAGACAATCAAACTCCAAGTGGTACTCCAACCAAGGCAGCCGTGTCCTCACCACGACCTAAAGGCTCGGTCATAGACCTTACTGAGGACGATGACGATGTGCAAGGTAACCCTGAGAAACCTTTTGGATGGCCATTTCATATCATGAGAAAATGGTGGACTTCATTCTTTGTTTGTTGTTTCTGATCAGTGACAGGAGTTAAGAAGGCCACCGTCCCGTCCTTGCCTGCTACCACACGTCCTGTGATCACCATCCCTAACAGTAAGACCTCTCTCACCATCCAATCGTGTCTAAGTGTTCACTAGCATGTGCAAAGAAATGCATGTTATTACTTGGGTTGGGTGGTTGTATGCATGTCTGTCAAAATAGTGGGGGGAAACCTCGAAAAAGTCTGAGCTTAAGAAAATAAGAATTCTTGTCCTTCAAACTACTTACATTAATCATTTTGAAGCTATTGGTGACATAAGGAGTGTGTCTCATAGCCAGACTATTTTGGGGTCTATGAAATCAGTTGATTAATTGATGTCATATCTGCCTAGATCCTGCATCAAGGTCATCGCCTCAAAGCAATCCCATCGCTTCAAATAGTCCTCAAGTGACAGTCCATCACCCTCCTGTGGTAAGATATTTGAACTGCATTTTACATGGTTTTCTAATTTGGTTTTACTCACCTTTTTGTTGACATTATTCAACTTGCTCACAGGGGGTCTAACTTATTGTTTTCCAACCTGTTCAGTGGACACAGCCAAGGAAAGCTTCCATTTAGCATCATTGGACTAACGAACATAATCAATGATTATTCAAATCGTCATATCATAATTCATTAAAAAAATGTTGACTAGATGAAGCGAAAATACTCATGTATCATTCTTGTACTCTCAGGACCGCCCTGCAACCACGCCTACAAGCCGCCCCCCGCCCACTGTGCTACCGCCCCTCCCCATGGCCCTGCCGCCCATGGGACGTCTCTCCATAGAGGCCACCCAGACCTCTCCCCCACAGCAGCCCCAGCTGAAGCTGGTGCCCAGCCAGACCGGCATCGTGCTGTCCTGGTGCGTGGCAGAAACGGACCGCTCGTGCGCGGCAGTCGACAGTTACCACCTGTACGCCTTCCACCAGGACAACGCCAACTCAAACAGTGCTTCACAGCAGCATTGGAAGAAGATCGGGGAGGTGAAGGCCCTCCCACTGCCTATGGCCTGCACACTCACCCAGTTCCAGTCTGGCTCCACCTACCACTTTGCAGTGCGAGCCAAAGACATCCATGGCCGCTTTGGCTCCTTCTGTGAGCCCCAATGTACCAATGTCATCCACTCCAACACCAGTTGAGCTTAGAAGCTATCATGGATAGAAGTGTTTTGGTGAGTGGTCATGATGACTCCTTTCACTGCATCGATGGTGTTAAGAACTTGAACATTTTACCTTCCTATTACCAAAACGCAACGGTGTTTACCATTTTTGGTATCTGCAAGTGACCTGTTAGACCATTCTGGTGGCGGTGGTTATTGTGCTGCCCAGTGGATATGTTGTTTATTGCCCGTCTAGGCTGTTGTACATAATGAAATTGTTTAGCCCCTACTGAATCAGATATTTATGATGTTGACTTCTGTTCTGCTGACTCGTTAGTGATTTTCCTGTTCTGGACAGTAGACGACAGAACAATCAATGTTAGAATTTGCAGAATTGCCTATAAATGCAAACATGCTCAGTAGAAACTGAATGATTGTATGTTTTCTATGTTTTGTCTGGCAACCAGACTTTGACAAATACAATAAATGTTTTTTTATAAAAAGAATGTGATTTTTGACCCTTTTTTTTTCTTCTTGTCTTCTAGTAAATATAAGTTTTCCTTAACTCGTACAGGCATTGCCAAGCAGTAGATAAGGGTGAAGGAAGGTTGCTGGTCCAATCCGCACCTAGCCCAGTCTCTGACGGGTTTCCCTGGCAAGAAACCTAATCCGAGAAGGCAGTTGATAGTACGTTCCGCTGTGGTATAAATTGTAATGGGTCTGTGAATGTGGGATGTCGGGATACATTAGTAATCCTATATAAAAAGAAAAGTGGAAATGAAAGTGATGTGAAGGTGCTGCTCTTGTTTCCTCGCGCAGCAAACTTTGTTTTTCAGGAAAATAATTTATTCATGCATCCAAAATAGTAGTTGATGACCTGTGTGAACAGTTTAAATGTCATGTAGGGAACATATGTAAAGTTCTATAATTACCCACATGAGTTTATAAAACCAATGTGGAGCTCTCTTGTTTAAGTAAGAAGTACTAAACTGGCAAACCAATTACATTTAAATTTACAATAATATGGTTTGAAAAAACAATGTCTGACACAACACACTGCATTAGTCTGTCCAGAGTTTGGGTATTCTGATTTAAAGGGACAATTTATTTTGGACAAGAGAAATTCCAATAGTGCTGATATAGAGAAATGGCCTCATCACGCCGCTGTACAGGTGTTTCTAATACAGAAAAATGACAGTAAAGTAAATGTAAATGAAAGTAAATAAACATGATATAAAATAGCTGGCCTGCGGTTAAGTGACGACCCAAACAAATAACCATGCTATGAGCAGGAACATGTTTGTGCCAAATCATAATCCGTTGCTTAAAACTGTTAACTAGTTAATTGCGCTTCAGAACTGTCAACGACATGCTGTTATACGGAATATCCGAAATACTGGGCCTCGTAGGCTACCTATGACCAAATCACAGTCGTGCTGATATTCGGTGCAGCAGCACTCCCCCTGGTGTGATATTGTATGTCACCTCGCGCCTTGGTCTACTGCCTGCCGTTTATATCTTGTACACTATGTGGCGCCTGGCGCACACCCACTGCATCACCTACACACTTACTGCTACTGTACTGTTAAGTGCTATGTTTATTACGTCAGTCTTATTTTTTGAATTGTTATGTAAATAACATTTATACATATAATCTCAATCTGGACCTTAAACTAGCCATGACTGTATGTCTTGACAGATTTAAAGTGTATAGAGTGAACCCCCTGATTCAGCTTGAAATCAAACAAAAAATAAATGTGGGTACATTTCTTGGGAAGAGGGTGGGGGCGTGTTATCCACATGGCATTAACCTATAGCAACTTTTAAATACTTTTAAAATACTTTTTAAATACTAGCCTTCGGTTGTTGTGTATGTGGGTTATAATGAGCGATGTTGTATATGAGAATACCACCAGGTCTTCCAAGCCTGCACAGCAATACCGATGCCCTCTCCCAACTGCTCTATCTTGTGTGCGGCAAGATGACCCCAGTGCATGCCCCTCCCTGGCTAGTTGCAAAGACCTACTTTTGGTTGACAGTCTGTGTGACAGGGGGGTGTAACGAGCCTATGTGCCAGGGGTTGTTACCAGGCCTGGCTTGCCCAAGGCTAATGACGAGGTGTGAGGCAGATACTGGTGCCCAAGGACTTGTCCCAAAGGGTGCTACCCGCAGTCCGGGCAGGTCGTTATGGGGTGGCCAAGACTCTAAACAAACTGCGTCAATGGTTTCACTGGGCCGGCACGAAAGTCAGTGAAATCTGCCCCTCTGCAGCACATTCTTGGTCCATTTCTCACCTTGGACAAGGGGAACCGCTTTATCCATGCGGCAGTTGACTATTTTGGCCAGAGGCCTAAGCAGTCCCTTACCAGAGCATTGCTAACACAGAAAAGCGGCTGTTGTTTTAAATACTCATGTCTGTTGAGGGGCCCTGAGCAACTACACAGTGACCAGGGGCGGACCGTCAGGGTGCAGCTGTTTGCTGAAGTGTGCCAGTGCATAGGTGGGAGGAAAATGCAGGATGACACCCCTCCAGTGCCAGAGGGATGGGGCTGGTAGAGTCGGATGCTCACAACACATCTGGCTATTGTCACCTCATGACACCAGCGAGACTGGGCTCTTCACCTAATGCTGGTCCTGTTGGTGAATCGGTCAGTGGTGCTGGAAGGTTCTGGGTGCACACCGGCATCATGTTGAGGAGAGAGCTGTAGGCCCTCTGGACTTAGCCTTTTGCACAGCTAGTACATGCAGGGCATCTGATTACATTGGATGTCAATATTTTGTAGGCGCATGACCCTCGTTGTCTGTCCTGTCCAACCCATCTAAAAAAGCAGTCATAGTTGAACGTGTTTTCCCATCATCAAAACGCAGGAAGAGTGAGCGGGACGAGCGATATTCAGTGTGCGAGTTCATGAAAAAGGAAGTGGTTTTCTGACAGGGGTCAGGTAAGTGAGAAGCAGAGTAAAACAAAAACCGAAAGATGCCGGTTAGATAGTCGAACCGCCAATAGAGGGCGCCCTTTGATTTCATACAGAAAGGTTTCCTTGACAATTGTTGAAGCTGCGCTCAACATTGAATTATTTCAGCTTTAAAATCTCCACTCTCTCCACTCTCTCTCTCTCTCTCTCTCTCTCTCTCTCTCTCTCTCTCTCTCTCTCTCTCTCTCTCTCTTTT
>JAOPUD010000117.1:8427849-8444919 GCA_027122715.1 Trisopterus minutus
CCCCCCCCCCCCCCCCGCAGAAACATTGCCTCAGAGTATTAATAAATGTGTCGTTATCTTTCATCAGGAGCCAAGGCGCTTGACATGTGGGAGACATTGGTTTGGAGTCTTTCGCTGTGGATCTGTGTGTGTTGGTTGTTGGTTGGAATACTGATATATAGTGATATATAGTATAGTCTTTCAATATCTTGTGGTTTGTGAGTGTGTGTGTGTGTGTGTTCACATCTTGGCCTGTTGTTAAACACGGCTGCTCATGTTCACAGTGGGTGAATACAATGTTAACATGACAAACTTTGCAGGAAAACCCCAGGAGGGTATTGACACTTAACATAACTGGTTCAATGAACCTACAGGCACCCCACTGACCCTGTTCTCAGACAGGTTTACAGCTTGCATGTTTTGTATTGAATGGATAAGCTGACATCAGCGCTACTTACAGGAGATCATCTGCAGGATTCCAGAGAATGTGAAGCGCTGTCCTTTCCCTAGGGTGAACAGTTGAGCCACAAACACAAACAGGGCCAAGATGGCGAAGATACAGGCCAGGACAGAGGTAGCCTGCACTACCTGTAGATACTCTGTAGGGGGAGACAAAGAAAACAGCAAACTTCAGAAAGAGCGTGAGTAAGTGGACTGATTCAAACAAGGGCACTCATAGGGCCATATTTATTTATGTCAATTGTGCTGAAGGTGACTACAGGAGTGGTCATCAGTGCATCAGCTTCATATATAAATAAGTGCTCATCGTGGTGTCAGTATTGACAACATAATATGCAGAAACAGAGCACTGTCAAAAGGCCATTTCAACCTATTGCGCTTGCATGCTGCACTATACAATGCATACGTCTGACTCAAGATAGAGACAAAAGTGAGAACGATACACTCCTTGTTTCTCCAAAGCAACAAACAAATGTAGGTCAATTTTGTTTACTCTCAAAACATGTCAGACGTGGCACTTATTATTTTGTGTTTGTACCCGGGACATTCCCTTGTGTATCTTTTTCTATGAGAAGGATCATTCTGTGCGGTGGGGGTCACCTTCAGGGTAGCCCACAAGGTTCTCGTACTGCCAGCTAGCCCCTTTGAGCATCCAGCGTCCCCACATGTCCGTGGACATCGCATCGGTCATCCACCAAGCCTGTGGACGTCACAGTACATCTTACAGCGGTTCTCTTTTAAAATGCAAACCCTAACCCTAATCTAATACTACTGCAGAATTAATACAGAGGACAGCTGCCCCCTGATTTTTATTTTACAATTCTACAACACCAGAGCATCCAAATATTAATAAAGAGCCTATTATGTCTCACACAACAACACAAACACTGGGCGAGTATTTACAACCATGTGAATCAGTACATAGATATATAGTTATATTCATGGGTAGAGATGACAGCGCCTTCTCCCTATATGCAGACTGCCTATGACTGCTGACACAGTGCAGTATTTGGCTATTTGCTTAGAGTTCTTCTTATTAAGTCCAGCAATTTGCAATCCTCTAACACAGAGTCTATCAGAGTCTATGTCACAGAGTCGATGTCACACTTCCAGAATCACAATGGTTTTAAAAATATCAACAACAACAATGTCAGGAGTATTTGGAGAGTCTCTAAGAACAGTTTCTAGGGAGGTATCATTCAAATGTGTGAACCAGTTAAGTTGTATCTTCTTATCTTCTATTGTTTGTATGTACTGTGCGCTAAGTCCATATACTTCTCGTAGTTCATTCGCTGTTAGGTCAACAACACGATCGTGATGGGCAATGTGTAGTCCTTTAAATGCGGGGCATCCTTTCATTATTTGCGCTGTCGATTCCAATTGTTTATCGTTATGCAATAAGCTGAATGGTTCATGACGGTTTGGAAACCATAGAAAAAGGTTATATTGAGTGGGGAGTGCTTGCAGTCTAGCTTTGATTACACATTTTGGAATGCCTGCGTTAACAGCTGGATTATGGAGCGCTGCACACACACACACACACACACACACACACACACACACACACAGTATGTGTGTGTGTGTGTGTGTGTGTGTGTGTGGTTGTGTGTGTGTGTGTGTGTTAGTCCAATGTCTGCTTGTTAACAAAATTATAATAGAAGAGTTGTTTGTGGGAAGGCAAACCAAAGATACTCAATAGTACCAATCATGATGAAGCAGGCCTACATTATCTAGGTGTAATCAATAGTGCTAATAAGTATGAAGCAGGTCTACAGTATCCAGATATAATCAATAGTACTAATAATGATGAAGCAGGCCTACATTATCCAGGCATGATGATAGTACTAATAATGATGAAGCAGGCCTACATTATCCAGGCATGATGATAGTAATAATAATGATGAAGCAGGCCTACATTATCCAGGTACGATGATAGTACTAATAATGATGAAGCAGGCCTACATTATCCAGGTGTGATCATAGTACTAATAATGATGAAGCAGGCCTACATTATCCAGGGTGGCCACCAGGAGCAGGATGATGGTGGTGATGTGCAGGAGGACTATCCCGGCCAGGATCAACATGATGGCTCACTAAACACAGATAACACAATCCAACGGATGGGGTGTGGGTTATTTATGTAGAAAATGTGTTTTCAACAGACTAATACTGTGTGAGAGACACAGAGACAGAGAGAGAGAGAGAGAGAGAGAGAGAGAGAGAGAGAGAGAGAGAGAGACACACAGAAAAAGTTTTAACTGCTTCTGCAACTCCAGAGGAGAAGGAAATAACGGCCCGAAAACAGAGGGAATAAGGGCAGCTGCAGCGAGTTAGGACCTGTCCCAGACGTCGCATTCACACTGTGTTTAGGAGTAATTGCATGGCCCATCTGCACTGAAACACACCCCTGCTTACACCCATGCAACGATCCCCTGGGATCCTCTGCTCCTCATCCAAACAACGAATGAATAATATGTTTAATATGTTATACTGGATCTGGGGCAATACAAGAAGGCCTCTGCTTGGGCCAACTATTAAACATGTGTCGAAATTAAGAAGACAAACTACAGATGCTATCAATAAGCCTACTTATAGCATCTCTCTCTATATATTTTGAGTACATGATTTTACATTTCTGGCCTCAAAGCCCATTTGTTTACAGATTGTATTCTCGCTTCAGACCCACCCGGGACATTTAACACCACTATCCTTGAAATGGCTGAAACTAAACAGTTGACCCAACATAATTGACAGTAATGTGCAATCAAATCAAATGCTATGAATTAAACCCAAAATCAAAAGTATAATAGGCCTAATTATCTAATACAGCATTTTTCAATTTCGAAATAAGGTCAAGTTTACATCAATAGTTTTTGGTTCGTCTGTCAGAGGATTAAGCTGTATCAAAAAGCTATTTATTATCAATGCATCTATTTTTTAAATGTCTAAGTTGATAACAGCAGCCCAAAGAATTGAGGGGAGTCTCGCATAAACTGATGTATAAAAACAAAAACGTATGACTATTACTACAGCGTTAACGCAATAAGCTGCTATGAGGATCAAATGTGTGTAAATGCATTATACTTTTCTTACGATATATAATTTGCTGTATTACACTTCAAGGTAGGCGTACTACCATAATAGGCAGATATCACATAATGTACAATAGGTCGTGGTCATTTGAACCCGGGCCCTGTACCTAGTCCGCTATGAAAAGAGCGCGAGAATATGACGACGGAAAATGATAAGCACGTCTTGCGTGCACACAAACAGGCTTATTAGGTTGATCTATTTACACACTGCGGTATTTCAAAGACTTTGGAGACACGCCTCTTCTATAACAATTTACTTTGGCGGTCGAAGAGTTAATAACCAGATCTCGTCCAAGCGTTGTCGAGTAGCGCCTTATGAGTTTCAACTATTTTGCTGATGGTTAACTATAGTAGAAAGAAAACATTCCAACACATAGTCGGATCACTTAATGCGAGCGCATAACTAGGCGCATAAATAACATTCTTGCCGAAAAAGTTCACAATACGAACAAACGATGTGGCCTACCTGTATGCACTTTGACGCACGAGAATTGTTTGCAATCCGAAACACTCAACAGCGGCGGGTCCACAGGATACACATCACCCTACTTTCTCCCTCCGCTCATTCCCTCCCTTTCCCTCAAAACCCCACCCATATCCTCAACATTTTCTCTCCAAAAAGCTGGAGACGCCGGCTCATTTCCCTCTGTAACACTACACGTCCATGGTGTGACCGCGTCATCACTGCTGCTTGCTGACAATAGCGCGCCGTTTGGGACTGTTATTGGTTATCCAAGTAGGCTATGCACAACACCGGACACTTTGATTATTGTTGCGCTACAGAATGGTTGTATTTTGGCTACTTTTCTTCTCTTTTTTTATCAACTCAGGCTACTAGGTCTACTTAAATGCGCTTCAAGATAGCACACAAACTAGTAACCCGACCCCAAACAAGATCCCTATCTTTGTTTAGAATGACACATACTATTTTCAAGTAGGTACTTGTAATATTGCAATAATTTGCGTGCGGAGTTAAAAGGAACTTTTACAGGATCATGTAAAAATAATGAGACTGTTAAACGGCTTCAACCAGCACAGCAATGCAGAGCAGAGGAGAAGGAGGGAACACACAATTTATAGAACAATAGGCTACATAATCTAAGCACTCAAACTTCCCAAAAATAAGAGATGTAATGTGAGCAGATAATTAGTGAAATGAGTTAGGCTGGTCCGGCTGAAGTAGTAGTAGTAGCCTAATAGTGGTAGTGGTAGAAGTAGTAGCAGTAGTTGCCTAATGGAAGGCGTAGTAGTGATAGTAGCATCATGCCTGGTCTGGATGTTGTAGTTGTAGTAGTAGTGGTAGTAGTAGTAGTAGTAGTAGTAGTAGTAGTGGGATCAATCAAACTAATTACTTATTTATTACCCTCCCAGTTTGCCAACAATATGAACGAAACAAGACACATCAAATCATCATGTCTGATAGGCTGACCAGGCTAGTGTACAATATACTTTAAAACAAGTGCCAACAAGTGCAAGTGCAGTATTATTCTACTTTGTATATGCATACCTTATATACCTTTTGCAGTTTTCATTCACTGTCCTTATTTGGGGGATAACTTTGTTCAGAGCAAACCTTTGTACAGTAGGCTCTGATAAATACCCTTTTTATCAAGCAGACTACCCAGGTAGAAGCTAGTTTTGTGGGGATTCCTATAGCTCATCTACCACCTGCTTTCATAGCTTACTTGTACAACACATTTTTTAATTTCTTATTGATATGCTTTGTTTGTAGCTGCAAGTCAGTTTATAAAACAGTCAACTGTTGGTTCAATGTAATGGGTCTGGAGGGCTGCTGACAAAAGCTGGTCTCCACGGATCCTGAACCTTTGTGTGTGTTTGCTTTTGAAACAGACGCTGCTCTGCTCTTTTGTATATTTGCACACCTAGCGTATAGCTCACATTTAAGGGCCATGTCATGAAAACAGATGTTTAGTCTTATATGAAGTGTGTATTTATTATATATCTGCCACTCAGTTAACTATGTGGTCCTGGTTAATGAAATCAGGAAACAATCTAATAAAGTGTGTATTTTCCCAGTTATAGAAAACCAGTAGAACAAATGGTTGAATGAGGATGAACCTGTGTATAAAATCAGGTTAAAGAGTTATTAGAATTAAACTGTTTAAATTACTTGGCATAGGCATTTGTAGATGCATTGATTCTAGTTATATTCTAGATAAGAAACTCCGTAGGTAAGTTAAAAAGCCCCCCAGCCGTGTCCGTCCCGTCGTGATAGGCTACTTAAATGATTGTTAATTAGTGCGAGGTGACGTTTCTGTACACGTGAGCAAAAGCAATCCCAAGTATTCAGAGATGTCTTGCAAGCGGAATAGAAAAATATCCACGTGTTTGTTCATAGTAACCCTAACCTTTTACAATCTACATTTCAGTTTTTCTTTGAGTGAAGACATCAAGTTAAAGACATTATTTGGGTTGCCTGCTTCCCGAGATAAAGTGGAGAGCGAATACCATCTAAAGGCTGGGCCGGCGGCTCTCCGACACCGAGTCAGCGCTCTGCCCCAACCTGCCCGCTCGGCTCGTCCCGAGCAGCGGGCTGAGGTCGCGGGGTCGAGCCCACCAGCCCTCGATCGTGCAACTGTTCGCCATCAGCTTGCAGATCCGGCGGACACATATGAGCAGAGGGCCTCGGAAGTTACCATTCAATTTGGAAATGGCAGCGAACGTACACAATTACGAAATACAAAAGGTTCTGATAGATATCTTGCTTATCAAGCGGACTACCCAGGTAACAACAACTTATACGACATTATTTGATTCAAGGTTATGGTCCCAAATGAGCAAAAATGTGTTGTTTTTCCCCCTCAAGGCTTTCAGGAAATCCACGAGGCGGATACATTTGGCCCTTCGTTTGACGACGGCAGGCCTACTCCCTCCTCGGAATGGCAGGCTAAGAGGCCGTTGGTCCAGTGTCACGACACCACCATGATTTTGATGGCCCCTGGAGAAGAATACGCACCACTGTTTGTGGACAGAGGTGGGCGTGCTTTTTTATCTATTTATTTTCAGTGAACTTTAACAACATTAGTCGTCGCTTAACGGCACAGCACGAAGCCAGTGAAGTTGCGCTGCTACTTTGCGTTTCTGCGTTAAACGTGCCATGGGATCAGATCCTATCAAAATCATAATGGAAACGTCCAATGTATTTTCTATAGTATTGAGTATAAATACTTTTTATTTTTTTAAACTTTCAGTTAAGTACTCACACTTTAACTTGAACAACATGGAGCCATAGATCCAAATACGATCAGAAGATTCTCAGCTACACTATATAAAAAAAGTAACTCCATAGCATTTAGTTTTGTAACCACTACTTTTTGGTCTTTTCTAGAGGGGGATTTCCCCATCTCTGTGTTTGACTTGCCACCAAACTGTGGTTATTCGGTAAAGGCCTCCAGGAATGGCCTGGTAGTGGAAGCTCCCTATGATGGCTGTTACATGACTAAGCAGGTAACAACAACCAACCTGCCATCTCCCTCTTCATCTCATTACGGCTGATTACCAGATCATTTACCATGGCAACTGGTATTGCCTGGATTGCTTCCTTTTTCACGTTGTGGTTCTCTCCCTTGTTAAATGCGGAGACTCTAACAGATATGCAGGAGTGATAGAAATGAAGTGGATCCATACGTCTGTCTGTCTGTCTGTCTGTGTCAGAACGGCAGCTATGTGCTGCCCATGCTGTGGTGGGACATGCCTCTGAGACTCTCCTGTCCGATGCAGAAGACCCCTCCCTCTCCGCCGCTAACCCTCTCTGTCCCGAGGGCCCTGTGCTCACCCTATGGGGTGGCCGTGCACGTGTATGGGACGGATGAGGAGATCCCCGCACTGGGCACCATAGGTGTGTGTGTGTGTGTGTGTGTGTGTGTGTGACGCTGGTGTTGTAAAGGAATTTTGGTTTGACAGTTTTGTGCTTGGATTATATTATGACTCGTGAGACTGTACGGATATTCAGGCAGATGTTGGTTTCGACAAAGGACACAGGCTTACGTTATAAAAAAAAACGAACTCCAGCCAGTTTCTCAAGTTAAATGCTGCTTTCTGCGCTCATGCCAATTTGGTGGGGATTGTTATCATTATGCAGTCTTTTTCTTATAAAACGGTTGTGATTGTTCCATCCATTGCTAAACCTTCCTTGGCACCGCATTGTTTTTGAAATTCTGCAGACTGAGGCGCCCCTTGTTCGTCCTGAACTCAGACTCCCTCCCCCATGCACTGATGCCTATCATGGTCTTATCATTTGTTTAGCTTTGGGAGGGCCTTTCAATGGCCGGCGGCCCGTTGGTCTCACGGGGCTATGGATTATATGCGCCCTTTTGGAAAATGGAGGCCTCTAGGTTAATTCATTAATCGGGTCGCAAGGGTGAATGCGGTGGCCGAGAAGATAATTTTAAATCAAGTGTTAATAACCGGCAAGATTAATCCATAGCATGTCTAATTTGGCAATTGGAACAATTGTGATGAGGTGAAATATTATTGTCAAGTAATTTCCCACCAGTACTTGGTGTCATGTCCTGCTATGAGTGAGTCAGTGAAGATATATTTCCAGTGAAGGACAACTGGGAGCCGCTTGTGTCTCCCAAGTGTGCCTACCGCACAGAGGCCCCACTTGGAAATCTCCTCTTCTATATTCCCCTCAATGCTCCCTGTCTGCAGACTCAAGTAAGTTCCCCTTTTGAGTGACCGGTTCACCACAAAGAGTTCTTGATGGCGTTCTGAAAGGGTTTTTATCATTTGATCCCTTTGTTTTTGTTTGGTGTTGTAGGAGGGACTCTACCTCAGATTGCTGAAGGATGATCAAGAATTCTCTCTCTCCTGCCAAGACCCCTCTTCCCTTCTCCCGCTCGTCCCCATTCCGCCACACACCCCTCCACGGTCTCCTGTTGACCCCCAGCACCCCCACCCTCCAGACCCCATCACTCCTGCACCGGTGCCCACCACTGCTTTACCTCCACCTCCTCAATCCATGACCCGGGGGCAGGTGATCTGGCCTCCTGGCCTTCTGAACTATCCTCACCCTGGGCCCCCGTTCCCTCATCTCCCCCTGGTCTACCCTAATGGGCCCCAGCCCAAAAGCCCTTCTCAACCCTCTCCAGATGTGGCTCCTGGACCTCCACCCCAGTTCCCCCATCTCTACTCAGGTCCTGGCCAGCAGCAGTTTTCTCCCCATCCACCCCCATTCCCTCCTCAGCAGCCTGCCGTGGCGCAAACATCTGGCCCCAGTGTGGACCCAGTGAACCAGTATCCAAAATGGCCTCCTCAGCAGGGGTTTTATCATGGGTATGAGCCCTACATGCCATTGTACGGCTCCAATGTCCCTCGCCAAGCACCTGTCCCCTCCACCCAAAGTACTACAGCACCTCCCCCAAATACCCCACCACATACACCCCATGTGGCTCCTAACGAACAACAATTTAACCCACAGCAGCCGCACACATTCTCCCAAGTCCCTCAAAGCCCCGAGAGCCCTGCCTTCCCCGCTCTTCCTCAACAGCTTCTCGTTCCACAGCAGCCACTCCCATATAGTCAGTATTATCCTTATTGGTTCACCCCAGGATCTGTCTCTGACGGATCCACGCCGGCCCCTTCTCAGCCTCCTACCACGCCGACCCCAACCCTAAGGACGGTGCTTTCCAAGCAACTTTCTGGTCCCGACCAGAGACCAGGCGCTTCACTTTGCCCACCTTATGCTCCACCCTTCTGTGGGTATCACCCTGATGCTCCTTACTTTCCCTCACCCACTGCTCCACCATATCCACCTCCACCTCCGCACACGACACCGGTGACTCCAGGGTCCCACCTGTTCCCCAGCCCCGCACCTTTGAACTCTGCCTCCAAACATGTGAGGTTCCTCAGACCACAGTCCCCTAGGATCCGGTGTTTTAGCGAGAAGATGATGGCCTTCCTGCCCTCTCCTCATCCGGACTCCATCCAGGTCAGAGGTCAGTGGAAAAGCTAAAAGGGCTTATTGACTAAATGTCATGCAATGTAGATATAATGGGCTCATTCTAAGTTAAAGAATACATGATTTATTGGGATCATACAGTAATTAAAACATTTGTGGATATTGTAAGCCATTTCTGTTGCAAAGTCTATTCTGCTAGTTGCCACTACATTCTACACCCAGCCCCCTTTTAAGTTTACTAATAACAAGGTAAACAAGCTTGTGTCCTTTTATGTAGATATTTAAGATATTCCATAGTTGCAGCCTGGCCAGGGACAAGGAGTATAGGAGACGGAGAGATCGGAGGGAGCTGGTATAGAGCCATCCACCCTCCTCACCCCGGGGAAACCAGCCACTTGACCTGCTCCACTCCCTCACTCTACCCTAGCTTCCACAGCAGACTTCCAGAAGGCATGGCTGCACCTTTCGGCTGTGTCCCCGCTGTGCAAGTTCAAGCTGTTGCGTACCAAGGAGCCCGGACTGATGTTTGTGTCTCCAATACCGGCCTGCCACAGCCAGCGCAAGGTTAGGGCTGACCCCCTCCTGTGGGCTCCTACCTCTGTTACTCTAGACGCTTCTGAATGCATGTGTACCGGATAGGGGAGTAATTTAGGGGAAACTCATGAACTGGTACACTGGAGTCATGAATGCTTACAAGAGTTGCAAAATAGATGATAATAATAAAAATATATCTGGCATGTTAACGATGGGGGGAAAACCCATTTTGACGTACAGCACCCTGCACCATGATGCTAGTGTTGAAGTTCTATTGTTGCCCGTTCTCTCCCTCTGCTCCCCCCTCAAGACTCCCACGACCCTGTCGCTACGGTTCAGGTACTGGGACATATTGCAGTCCCGGAGGCGAATCCTGGAGTTCCAGTGTCCTTACCGCCCTCCGCCGACTGGTACCCCGGCAGCTGAGGCTCCTCCCATCGCTCAAAACACCCGGGCAGCCAGCCTCCCCCCTCCTACCTCTCTCCCTGGTCATGCCATGCCAGACCTCCCCCAGGTTGCCCATCCCACCAGGTCAGGGTTGGGACCTCGTGCCAATCCGGGTCAAGGTGAGCGTATGTTTTTTTTTTTTTCGGTGGGAAATTGTTTAAGTCTGAACGGTTTCATGTCACGTGATGGCTTTATTGAGCGGGCTCAGCGTCCCTTCACCTTAAACGTTGACATTGAACCCTTAAACCTTTTGTCTCCGTAGGGTGTGACATTCCTCAGGACCAGCGTCTCCCCTGTGGAACTGGTGCTCTGACCCAGCCGCAGTGCCTCTCCCTGGGCTGCTGTTTTAATATGCGCCCCCCTGCGTGCTACTACCCCATGGATGGTGGGTCGCACCATCAGTACACTGCACACGCACGCACACAGTGACATGCAATTTGAAAAGGTTACTGGACACCTTGGGTCTCATTATCAATTGCCTCCTGATATGCATTGCCTTATTGTTTACATGACCTCAAGACAATCTCTGTGTGTGTTTGGATGTAAACCCCTGTTTACCCCAGAGTGCACCCTTGACCACCACTTTGTCTTCACCGTGCCCGCGGCCCTCACTGACCCCCCACTGTCCCCCGCCCTGCTGGCTGCCCCTGGCCACCCGGCGTGCACGCCTCAGAGGGTGACGGCCGACTACGCCTTGTTTCTGATCCCAATGGACGGCTGCGGGGCACACAGGATGGTGGGTCTGTCATGAATCAATAGTCCTCCTGTGTACATATTGTGAGGCAGTATTCTCAGTCTTTGGTGTGGGGCATGTGAGCGAGTTCCACAGGTCCATGTCCGTTGTGTTATACATATGTATATTTTTTTCAATGAATGTGGATTGAATGGAGGGTACAGAATAGCCAATTTGATGTTGATGCAAAGTGACTATTGGCTAAATACACTATGGCGCCCTCTGTAGGACAGCGCCATTAATTAGCTGCCACTAAAGGGCATATTTCACTGCTACGTCAGATCTTGGATCTGCAAAGACCATGTTGTGTCTCTGGGTTGCGACGTGAGTCTTCACAAACGTACTGTACATAGAACTCTGAATCCAAAGATCGACTTTCTGGATTGACTTGTTCCCAGTGACATGTCGCATCCCTCTTGACAGGTCGTCGGCAAGACGGTGATCTACATTTTGGAGATTGTCAATAAAGTGGAGTCCATTACCCTAGACTATGGCACCATCACCAGAGACTTACCCGCAAGGTTCTGCAACTAAATCGTCTCCAATTGTTTCATTCCTGTTGCAAATACCTCACGGGATACACAGAATATTTTTGTATTGTGTGACAAATCTTTTAACAACTGCTATATTGTCGTTGTTATTGATGTTGACTCGATATGAAGGTAAAATGCTTTGGCCCCTCTGTTTTCTTGTGTGTTTGAACCCTGTGTGACTGCCAAAGCAACGATCCGTGTCGTCCCCCAGGATCCTTGTCGAGTGTCGCTACAAGCCTGGCCCCCCTTCGGTAACCACGGGTTACATGACCAAGATTCCATCCCTGGGACCTGGAATTCCTGGTCAGGGAGTGTTTGGAGTTCAGCTTCGGATCGCGAAAGGTAGGCGGACTGGAGTGTGTGCCGTTGTTCTTCTCTGTTCTCCAAGACATGACTCGTGGTCCTTAAAGCTGACTCATGCCAACACGGGCCCCCCGGGGCTTCCAACATTTTTTAAGACCCCACCCATTCTTCGATAAGCTAGCTAAAGGAAATAAATTATATTTCTTGCTGCGGGGTCCGAGTTCCATGCATTGAGTCGGGCACAATTTGTGGTGTTTTTAAAAGTGTTTTTAATTTTCGGATGGATTAGACAAACGGGGTCTAAAGTACAGCCCAGTGAAGGGTCTTTTATGTTTTGTCCAACTCTGTGGGAATGTTTCCGATGGGGACGTTCAGACACTGCTGTTGAAAGCCAGCCTCTCTGGCTCCAGCCAGCAGTGACGTCCCTGACTTGATCCTCTACCCCTTCCAGATGCTCAGTACAACAGCTTCTACCCCCAGTACCACTTGCCCCTGCGCATGCTGCTGGGGCAGCCCCTCTATCTGGAGGTCCGTCTGGTCAACCCCCCGGACCCCCAGCTGGTGCTGCTGGTGCATTACTGCGTGGCCTACCCCCGCTCGGGAACTGCCATGTGGATCCTCCTCTACAAGGAGTGAGTATGTGCTGGTGTCCGTCGGGCCAGCGTGGAGGGAAGTTAGACACGGAGTTTAGGGGGCAGCGGGGCGACCACAAGGATTGGGATCCACTGTTTTCATGGTGTGTTGCTGCTCTTCTGGGTCCCCAAAGTCACCCGATATGTATTAAATGAAATCTACATTATATTATTACATTATACTAATGTTTTCACTTTAAATCCAGTCTATGCCATGGAGCAAGCTGAGCCCCCGTGGGATCTTTACCCAGACTGACTGGTCTGGCGCTCCCTACTCTCTCTGCAGGTGTCCTAACCCTTTGGATCCGTCACCACACAACGTCGTTCTCCCCTCCCCTGGGAGCCAGACCCGCAGGTTCATCATCACCACCTTCAAGTTCCTCCGGAAGGGGAAGCCTTATGAGCTGAACCAAGAGGTGGGTGTGTGTGTGTGTGTACTTTGATGATGCTTTTAATTGTTGAATATAACATAATATAGGCATTTAGAGTTTTCCATGTTACATTTGTACTGATGCACCCAGGAATGTCTACACCTTAGGCCATGTATATATACATATTTGGCAGGGTGCATTATAAACAGCCAGAGGGATTTTATGGCTGGCTTCATGGCTTTGCTTTCACACCGCTTCCTTATTTGGTTTGGAGCGTTGACATGGCAAATTGAACACGTCACAAATGAAAGTCATTAATATTCCCTGTGTTTTTTCTGATAACACACGGCATGGTTGGGCTGAACTGTGAAACGGCATGCATTTAGGAGCCGTCCAGAGATTCCGCTGCTAGTACACAATGTTCTGTTTAGCTTTTTGTACCGAAGACAAACTGCAGAGAGACTTTTGACTCGTGTGTCGACTGTGACTCCAACGGCCGAAATTGCTTTGTACACATCGTATAGTTCGAATAGTTACCATTTTTACATTGTGGATGCGGGAAAGAAGAATTTCAAGTTGTTGCAGTTGTGGCGACTACTTGTGCACGCTGCAGCCGGGAGTTTTTACAACCCTCTTGAGGCAAAGGTTTGTAGGTGGGTGTGGTTGTTTGTAGGCGGGTGGGTGGGTGTGTGTGCTTGTTTGTGGGCGGGCAGTTGGGTGGGTCTGGCAGTCTCACACAACCAACGTTCTGTGGTCCCGCCCCCAGGTGTACTTCATGTGCTCCACGGAGGCCTGCGTGTCCCAGGCCGGGCCCTGTGTGGAGGGGTGCGTGGGCCAGTGACAGACTCCACGGGACACCACAGCGCCACTCGCTCATGGCTGCCAGGAGCTCAGTCACCGGGCCAACGTTGTGTCTGACTCAGTGTCCAGGAGACCCACTCCCACTGGAAACCCAGGACGGAGTGGCTGTGGTTCAATATGACAGCGGGACAATGAGTTAGTAATGAGAAGCGTTTTGAATAATTTAGCAACACTCGCTGATCCATTTCCTGTTTGTGTGTTGTTGTTTCCTTTGAGTTTTGTTTGAAATGGAAGCAGCGTGTGAACCGACGCTGTCCTGAGAGCTCTGGGCTCTTTAGTTAAAGCAGCACAGTACTGTGTGGACTGGAAGTACGTTCAACTAGAAGTACACTGTAACACTGCTCCTCCTGCTCTTTCAGGCCGGAGCCTGAAGGAGTCACTTTCCTTGCCAATAAAAGTCAACAAAGTAAACTTAAAGGGGACATATTAGTTGTATTTTTGTTCTTTGCTTATTGCCAGCGAGTTTAATAACAGGAGGTGGCTCGCAGTCAAAAAATGGTTCATGTCGTGGACTGATTCTCTCACTATTGGGTCATTCAATTGGACTGTTGTGTGTCGCAAGATTGAATACAATTATATAAAACGAATTTTACAGTGCCTCTATTGAAAATGAGTTTGGCCACGTGGCCAATGAATCATTTCTGACGCCAATTGTATAGTCTGATATTGCGTGGTTTTTCATTGGAGAATTTGTCCACTGGGTGTCATCAAAGCAATAAAAATGGCTGAAGGCAGACAAATGTCTTGTTCCATGTTTCACACAGCTGGTTTTAATAAACCTTTTGTGTGTATATTCCTAATTACGGTATATGATTTTTGCCGTTCATTTCAAATTAATTTGTTCACTTTGGGCTGCTTTGTAAATAGAACACCTCATGCATGTCTGAATTTGTACAATTGTTTATTACATTTACCTTTTTTTTTTAAATACAATTCTGCGTATATCTTGGGGTCAAATGATTCACCAGTCGCGTGTATATAGAAAAAGCACTATCTCCAACGGTAAGTAGGAAGCCAGGCCCGGCGCCCTGTGAAATGTAAGCACTGCGGCATACTGCGTTTATTTGATGGCTGCCTGGCCCTGTGTTCAAAGGAAGAGCGGAAAAAGGGAGGAGGGCACACGACGGAGAGGAACGAGGGAGGGAAGGGGAACGACTACACGAAGAAGAGGGGGGGAGGGAAGAACGATTCTCTTCTGTAAGCGCACACGCCACGAGAACATATACCGGGAATCGGGGAGAGGAAAAAATAGGCGAGAGGCACTAGAGGAAACGACGGCTCCGTGCTCTTTTGTTTTGGAAATCATTTGACGCAGAGAATAAGGACTAACATGGCAGCAGAGAGCTCCTGACGAGGATTGACTTTCAGTAACCTCTTCTCTTGGCCAAAAAGTCTCGCAGAAACACAGGGAGGAAAAAGCGATCAGGGAAGACATGTTTAGGGATTTTCGTCTTGAGGTCGCGGTAGGATGTTATGCCGTTTAAGCGGCACTCCAGTGTTCAGGGTTAATAGCGATTGTGTGTCCCGCTCACGACGACCCGTTTGTTTTTGTAATTGGTTTGTTATGATCTGAAAAACCCGAGGCCTTGGGAAGCCCGAAGTAAATGCGTGTTCAGCAGCAAAACACTTGGCTGCATTATCGCCAGGCATTACGTTTGTTTCTGTGTAGCTTTTGAGCAATTACAATTTGGACACAACCGTGCTGTGGCCAAATAGTTCCGTATCGATATTCTCTGCGATCTCGTTCACGTTGCATGATTTAATAGCCCATTCATTTCGGATCTGTCAATTCGCTCGGTTCGAGGCCCCGTTGAGAAACATTGGGCAAGCTATGAACTAAAGGTTTCTGCAGCCAAGTGATAGAATAACTTGAGTGCTTAGAGAAAGGCTTCTTCGCTGGCCAACGCACATTAGGTGGCAGGGAATACCTGACAATATTTACCAATTTAGACTTAAGACAGGTGACCTAAGAATATTTTAAATGTTAATGTCGACCGACGTAGCATCCATCATGCTGCCCGTGTCCCGGGGTCTGATGGACCGGGAGCTGGAAACAATGACTGGAGTGCACCCCAACTCGAGTGGTGCTGCAGGAGCCGTCCGAGGGATGAAACGAGGGGACCCCGAGCCCGATGCGCAGACAGCGGCCGCTCTAGTCGACTCGACCGGAGCAGAGTGCAAGCGTCCCCGTATTGACGGAATCGCGGAGGTCGGTCAGGTGAGGAAATCTACACCCACAACAAACGTTCAGCTTGGCGCTTTGATCTTTTGCTATGGGAAGAACATCATGCAGAATCTGGCTTTCAATGGGGTTGTTGAGTCTAAGACCTATACTCAAATCGGTTATTTGAATCAACGCCTGGGTCAATCAGGAGATCCTCCTTTTGCATTTGTATTTGTTAATTGCTCTACTTAATTAGCCCTATGGGGCGACCGCGATGGACAATAATGCGGGTTGACTCGCGATAGCCTCGGCATCAGGGCTCGCGATGGCTCCTCGTCTTTTCTGCCAATGCGATAGAAAACATTGCAGCACGCAACGGAACGCTGATGATTAACGAACAGCTCCAAAATGCAAGCTTTCTTGGTTTGAAATGTGCTCTTAAATATGTAGCGTGGACAGTCAGAAGGCTAAGTGACCTAGGTCTAGGCTCCTCGTTTCTGTAGATTAATCATTTTGTAGAAATTTGTAGAAATCCCATTCTGATCTGGGATCTTTTTTTTTGCAGACTAGCTTTTTTCTGGCCAATCAACAGCCAGTTGTCATCCACGTACCCTGTGGGTATTATTCCATTAATAAACTGGACTTTCAACCTGGTAGCCCATTAAAACATGCTTGAACGGGCTTAAGAGGGAGGAGAGAGCTGTTCATTTCCAAGTTTAGACTAGGCCAGCATGAAATAACAAATCTTGCATATTGAGACATGAATAATGGAGGTGTTCCATCAAGTTTTAACTGTCAGAAGTTGAATGGTGCGGATTCAATCTTAGGCTGTCCGTTCCACCGTTTTATCTTTGGGTAATCGTTTAGGGATTTGTCTCTTAATTGGTAACAAACGTTGTCTTTATTATGCTAGGAAGCCGTTTGTCAGAATCGTGTGAATGCCGTTTGTCGTCAAATGGAAATGTGTGTGTGTGTGTGTGTGTGTGTGTGTGTGTGTGTGTGTGTGTGTGTGTGTGTGTGTGTGGGTGTGTGTGTGTGT
>JAOPUD010000117.1:8712075-8726569 GCA_027122715.1 Trisopterus minutus
GTATTATACTTACAGAAAGTTAATCTGAAGTTGTATTACAGTGTACTTAGAGAAATTATACTAAATTGCAAATACGTGGTCATTTAGTACACTTATTTTCAAGTCCTTTGTAATGGGCCACTATTAAAATGTTTAATTAAAGTGTACTTCAATTTCACTTCATTAGAAGTGGCTGACCCTGACCACCATCGCGGGGCTAGGCTGCCCCGGTTGGCTGCCCCAGCCGCCGGCGCCAACGAGAGGATCGTCCTCCGCCCTACTGAGGCCAGGCCAGGTGAAAATGTAGTATCCTGTAGTAACCCTAACCTAACCTAACCCTAACCCTTTATTTTAAAGTATGTTTAACGTGTACTTTTAAACAGTGTCCTTCACAGTAGATCTAATAGATCCTCTGCGGGCCACCCCGGTGAGCTCCTCGTCCTCCAACACCGCTGCCACTGCCTCCTCCCGCAGGGGAAGAGGCGGGGCTCTCTGGTAAGAGCGGGGGCCGCCGTTTCCCTAACCAGAGCCCGACCGCTGAGCCCAAGCTGGAGGAGACGCTGTTGGATAGCAGAGGTAAGAATGGCATCTCTTACACCACTAAATAAATTCAATGTGACTGTTCTTTTTGTATATGATTGAGCCTGCATAGCGTAAAACTTTAATTAATAACCCAGGCTTTTATTTGTTTCAATCACTGAACTCATCCAGCTTATATTTGGGACAGGCGTCCATACGGAACAGGCCTTTAATTCCTTTCGATGTACCTTTTGGTCCACTGATGCTATCTACTGGCGAAGGTTGGTAATGCTCAGAAATACATCTGTCTGATGTTGTCATGCGACCCTGGCAAGGCTCGCATGACACGCCCTGGCGGCGTGCACGCTGGGCGTCCTGTGCTGCCACCAGCAGCGGGCCATGGACCAGGAGGTGGAGGCCACGGCCAGCGTGCTGCTGCACAAGGCGGCCGAGAACAACGCCTTTATGCGGCAGGAAGTGGACACGACGCTGGGCCACATAGTGCCGGCACTGCACGCCGGTGCGCTGCATCAACGCCTGGCCGGTCGGGGGTTTGAGGTCAGGGGGCTGCGCACACACATGCACGCACGCACGCACACAACGCAGAAACGCACACGCTGTATTCCGCCTTGTTATGTTTTCTAGTATATCCGCCGCAATGCCTTTCTGCCTGGGTTTTTTTTTTAATCTGTATTGCAAGATTTTTCTTGTCGAGCTTGTGTGTGTTGTCTGCAGCCATTTGAGAGCGGTGGTGAGGAAGTGCGCCGCCCAGCACCTGGCCGACCTGCTGGAAAGGATGGGTGTGGCCCGCCTGCTGTCCGGAGGGAAGGACGTGATGGACAGGATCCTCCCAGGCCACGGTCAAGCTGGCCCTGGACTCCTCCTATAGAACCCAGGCATGTAGAGCCCTCGGTGACATCCTGTGTTCGGTGATGGCTTTGGCATCCGTCGAACGGCTCGGTGACATGCCGCTCTCACTTCGCCCCCTTCAGGTCCTTTGGCCGTCGGATGCCGTGGTTCCTGTCCTCCCACCAAGACTTGGACAGGAGAGGCACATCTCCATGAAGGACCTTTCCGTCAGCGAGCTCAAGACCAAAGTACCGTAGCACCCTCCCCACCGTGCCGGTTGGTGACGGGGCTTGTAAACATTGCTGTTATTCAGGGTCAGGGTCTCATATATATTTAAGAATATCTTAAATCTTATTTCCAAGATCATATTTATATATGCAGTAATTATGTATGCAATTTCATGCCATAATATTTTGTGATATCCTACAGGGAGCCCAACTGCAAGTACAGCTCCAAACCTCAGGGGCACAGTATCGGAGACAAGGCCGAGTACATCAGCGCTCTGCTGGAGTCCAACGGCTTCAGGGAGCGCATCGAAGGCATCGATCAGCTGGTGGCCGACTGCCAGGACAACCCCAGCATGGTCATCCACAGCCTGTTCCCGGCCCGTAAAACACCCCCACCACTCGTAAACGCCCACTACTTCACTCTTATCCCTTATCCCCTTTCCTGGTGAGACTACCTCCTGTCCCCTTTTTGGTCATCTGTTCCCCGTTTCTCCCACGCTCCCCCAGGTGTTTGACATCTTCAGAGACCGCCTGCAGGAGTCCAACCGTAAGGTGAACCTGTACGCCCTGGAGTCCCTGCAGAAGATGGTGCGCTTGCTGCAGGACGACCTGTCCGGGTTGCTCAACCACGTGTACTCGGCCGCCACAGGGGCCCTCTACGAGCAGATGCTGAACCTTGGTGTGGGGCAGTTGGTGAGGTGTCCGGAACATGGTCCGGTCTGACCGTGGTGTTGTCCTTGTTGTTACTCCTGTGTTCTTCCCTTCCCCTCTCCAGACAGCATCCTCCTGCAGCCGTTCTGCTTCAAGGCACGTCTTCTTAGCGGCCAAGCAAAGGTGGATCTGATCTGTTTGTTAATGGCTAAAATGTTCCTTTCTATTTATTTTTTTTGAAATGATCAGCACCAAACATACGTATACCATTGTGTGGCCAATGAACAATCATCTGATACCGTCTACTTTGCCGCCTACATCTCCTTTGTCTCTTCCTCTTCCTCTGTCTCCTCCTCTCCTCTGTCTCCTCTTGTTGCCCCTTCTTTTGTCTCTTCCTTGGTTTCCTCCTCCTTCTCTTCCTCTGTCTCCTCTCTTCCCCCTTTCCCTCCGTCTCCTCTCCTCCCCCCCCAGAGCTGGTGACGGAGCTGTACCCCAGCCGGCCCCAGCTGGTGGAGCAGAAGGCGCTGCCCCTGCTGTGGTGCCTGCTGGGCCCTTCCAGCGGCAGCATGCGCCGGGGCGTCCACCTGCCTGTGCCGAGCCCTACGCGATCAGATGGGGCCCGGATTGCGCAGAAAGAGCTGCCTCCCAGCCCCCGAAAGTCGGCAGGGACCTCAACAAGTTGCTGAGAACCATGTGCTGAATAAAAAATAACAACGACTTTTACTTTAAAAAAATAAATGTTCTGCATATCTGTCAGAGCCTGCACTTTCTTTATACTATTAAAGTATAAAGAAAAGAAAATAGAAAATAAAGAAAGTGTCTTACTTCTCACAAGCTCCTCGATTCTGGACCCTATCTCAGCGAGACGTCCTCCGGGCCACGGACCGAACGGGGCGGCCCTGCATCATGCTGGTTAGGGGAAGTAAGGGATCAATTGGCTGAACTCCATCAGAGGGATGGGGACAGGAGACTAACCACCGCAGCTACCGACCGCAGCTGCCAAATAAAGGCATCTGCGGAGTCTCATATCCGCTCTGGGAGAGTTACCTACTCTGACAGTGTGATTAATGCTCATCTCATTAGGGATGATCAAGGGGGGAGTTGTGGGAAGAATGTATTTTTATGTAGGCCTACTTTTATAATTAAAATCAATCGGGTAGTAAAAGTTATGATATTGCAATATCTATGTATGTAAGTCAGGTGATTTTTCAAATAAAACACTGGATTCCCTGGAACACCTGTGACACTAGTGTTTGTTGTTGTTGTTTATTTTTTAATGCATTTAAACAATAAAGGCTAAAAACACAACAGTTTTCCTTTGATTGAGAACATGAGACAGCACAGACAAATGAACATATGTTAATAGTAGTAGTAGTAGTAGTAGCAAGACAGATCTGCTCTCATATGTAACCCTTGGTCATTCTACTTTTTCTACATGGACTCTGGATGTGAATTGGGACCTATTTTGTGTGTAAAACAGTTTTTTATCTATTTTGTATACTGGTATGTTGTTTTTATGTTTTAGACTTGCATCCGTTGGACAACGGATGTAAATTAGCAACTAAGCTAACTCCGGCATATTTATATTGATGCTCTGGCTGACATGTTGATTAATGTGCAATGTCCTAATCAAATAAATAAAAAAATAAAAAAATAGAGGTTATCCAGCTTATCTGGAAAGGTTGGTATCAATATTGTCTGAATTAAGAGGCTAGACCTTTTTAGGTTATTATTTTGGACTTTATTATAAATCTGACATTTCAGAGAAACCAACTCATGCCAACACACAAGATAGACATGAACAGATCTAGTATAGTCAACTTATTAATGGAAAACCATGAGAACCAGCATGAGAACCACTTTTCGCCAAAAAAGGAATATCATCCTCATTCAAGAGAGCTCAAAACAATGAAGCTTGAAACATCTTCTCAACCAGCAGAACTCACCAGAGGAGCAGATTAGTTTCACACCTGTGAGCCCAGGACAGACCAGGGCCAGCTCCAACTGGTCGCTCTGTTAAACCAGTGAGAAGGCTTAACTTATTAGTTGACCATGAACTATCCAGACAGTGTCAAAGGCATCGTAGTTTCAAGTATTTTTTTTCAGACAATGATGTGATTTGTGCAATGTTCTGGTAGGCCTACTGCATCCCCCCCCCCCCCCACACACACAGGCATGTTGGTTTGTGGCCATGTTTTTTACAAAACAATTTGTTTTTTTGAAACAATAATACACACCCGACACAGCATGATTCTTGAAATTAACGATGCAGGAGTTCAACTATGCATCGTATGGGCAATGTTAATCTTTTACAGTAGAGGGCAGTATTTTAACATTGTATTTGATTGCCTCTCCACCATTCTTATCTAGTCCTTTTAGGCCTTATATGCCCACATGCTCCACCCTTTATATGAAACCACAGCAGAACAAAGACAACTGTAAATATTTGCTGGTAATTATATCCCCGCGTATTGTGTTATCTATCTAGGCTATTTGTTTATTTCTAAGCTACGAGATCATTACTACCATGACAGACTGATTTCAATGAATTATTAGGCCTACTCATATAATTGCAATTATTTTTAATAGAATTAGGAGAAGAGCTACTGTGATAGCAGTAAGGGAAAGACTCTACGATGCGTTTTGTGAATTTAAATAATATACTACTTCCATTATTAAGAAATAAAAAAACAGAACTGTCTTCTTTGAGCCAGAAGCGCCACACAGTTGCAGGTGGATGTCAACGCCTTGAGGAGCAAGCGGATAAATATTTGGATGGAGCATATCATGACCAATCCCATGTAACTATCGTTAGGTGAAAGCCAATGATGTTGCTGCCCTAGGATGTGGGCGTGCCTCAACGAAAGCACCTCGCCGCATCCCTCCCTGCATGATCGGAGTTTGGTTGAGACTGAGGGTGTTGGATGGTGGAGTACCACTCATGATAGAGCGGGCTAAATAATATACTATTTTGGAAGACATTGGAGATATTTCTAGTGGACACCGATACATCATTATTCGTGTTTCCTTTCCTAACTGCACCAGGTAAGTAGTTTACGCATTCACGAGTCTGAAATTCGTAGTTTGAACGGGATGGAGCGGTCTGCGAGCTAACGGTTTATTGTGCCGTGACTTCTCAGTGATGGACCACAGGCTCGGCTAACGTTAGCGCGCTTCTCACTGCTAATGCGAGGGACGTCGCCACCTCATATATTGTAATTACTACATAAGTGGTCACTTTGTATTTCAACTGTGATGCGTTTGAAAATGTGAAACTCGTTTTGTTTGCCTGCATATGCAGCCTCTCTGACATAATGTCAGCCACCCACACCCATGATGGTTTGTGGGAGAGGAGGCTGCCCACTTATTCATCTCCAAACTCACAATCACGAGCTGCATTGTATTTATTATGTCCGCCGGTACAGTCACACCAGGGTCGAGCACCAGCATGAATTCCCTGTGACGTGTGGTTAGTATTTGCGTGCATTCAACCCCTCGTAGCTCTGTTATCCGTTAAGATGAGCTTTCGGGATATCAAGGGGGCGATGCACGCAACTTTTGAGCTAAAGTAGGCTAGCTAACATAGCCATTGCAGTTGTTTGGCCTGGCCCTGGTTATCAGACGACTAACCATACAGTAGCTATTTGCAGTATTGTAATCATCTCTGTCCACTTTGTCAAAATAGCCACTCCGTGGGATACCGTTCATACTTTCAGCACAGTCGGGAGAAAATTGCGCAGTATCAATATTTGACACCAAGGTTATTATGGGACTTGGGATGCAGCGACAAGGCAGCGCTTAGTACTAGTAGCAGCAAGCCTGATCCCCCCCCATCCCGTGACCTGACCCAGTTTCGGGGCTAACCATTACCGCGTATTTGTAAGCAAAGGACATAATTATAGAGGAGACAGTCACAGGGGAGATAAGTCACATTACTGCACACACTGACTAAACACTCACTGACACAATTATGAAATCCAGTAGAAAAAAAATCAGATTATTAAGTACAATACATCAATCTAGTGATTAACAGTTTTCGAAATGTGACCTTGGTATTGTTGTTATGACATTGACATGGCATTGCTGTATTTAGTAGGCGAGATGCTAAGGATGGTCCTAGCTAGATCCCACCTTATAATTTTTGTCTCGAACAATTTTCTACTCTGTCTACTTAGCTCTTACTACTGGCAAACTAGTACTAAGCTGCTACTACCCCTGGTGTCATGCTGTGACCTACAAGTGTTGATCACAATGTCTGACTATAGGGTTTTAGGGGAAGATTAGTCACTGTATTATATACAAGAATATTTAAACCAAACCCAATCCTGTACACCACCATGCTCACACTCACTCACACACACATCTTCTCAACAGGAAGCCAACTGAGTTGTGCTCCCGGCCGGCAGCAGTGATGTCACAACGCAGTGGACAGGAAGACCCGGAGCGGTACCTGTTTGTGGACCGCGCCGTGGTCTACAACCCGGCCACACAGGCTGACTGGACCGCCAAGAAGCTGGTGTGGATCCCCTCGGAACGCCACGGGTTTGAGGCAGCCGGTATCCGAGAAGAGCGCGGGGATGAGGTGGTGGTGGAGCTGGCGGAGAACGGGAAGAAGGCTGTGGTGAACAAGGACGACATCCAGAAGATGAACCCTCCCAAGTTCAGCAAGGTGGAGGACATGGCGGAGCTCACCTGCCTCAATGAAGCCTCAGTGCTCCACAACCTGAAGGACCGCTACTACTCAGGACTCATCTACGTGAGTTTATGTTTCTGTTGTTTTTATACTCCTTTTTGTAGAAAAGTATGTGGTTCTGGTAGAGGAGGTAATTTATCAGCTTGGGGGTTGAGTGGTTTGATTCTCATCTTCTCTTTGCTAATGTGTTGTTGCACAAGAACTCTGTCAAGCTGGCTGTAACACTGCGTCACTGGTGCTCACACACTTCTGGTCAATTGAGAACATTACTTCCTCAGATAACGATATTCCTCTCAAAATATCTCTATATGATTCTGCCATTATGTCCTAGATAACCAGACCCTCTCAATGCGACCCACTTAGCTATGTGCATTCCTGGAATAACCTTGATAGGGGGCTTGTGGGCCACCTGAGACTGGGCCTGGAGGCCAGTGGTTGAGGGGTTCTTGCTTAGAGACCGCAGCAGCAATGTCAGATAATTACTCAAGGTTGATTTTTTTTTTTGACACGTATATAAAAAGGAAAGGGGATGCTTTTGAGTCAACTTTTTAAATGATTGAATGTTTTGTTAGCTCAAACTGTGTCAGGGTGCTTGCCATGGCCCTCAGCCCTTGGAGTAGGCATGATTGTCTGTTTATTTGCTAGACCGACATCAACAAACTGTTTACATCTTATACTCCTTTACAAAGGTTAATCATTCCGAAGCAGGTCTCTCTGGCAGAAATGCTGAGTTCCAGAATCACTAATTAGGACATTGATTTTTCTATATTGATGCTAGCCATACATTGGACTTCTAATCTTTTAATGGTGGTTATTTTAAGTTCAGTGACATGTTCTAGACAATCTCAAGTGATTCTTTCTATGCGATTCTTGAGACATGATGTCCCCTGGGATAGCACTTTGATCCTTTTTAATAGAGTTGTCTATCAAACATTTAACAGAGTTGGTCATTGGCAGACACAATAATATGTGGTTATTTTTTGTCAAATAAAAGTCAATATCTGATCTCCATCCTACTTAAGTTTAACCGGAGTAAGATCACATAGGCCTTTATAAAGTGGACTGATATACTGCACGATTTTATAGTTATAAGTGATAACTTTGGGATGTTCTTTTCCAAATCCTACAAATCCAAACAAAGACATTTTTTAACCCTTTTTTGAAAAGCAAGAAACATTACTTGAGAAGAAAATTCACTTGAAATTCAGAGTCCTGGTCTTTGTATATCAGCACAAGGAGGCTTTTGCCGAGTCACTCCACGGTCAAACGGCCCTCACTAAGGTCTTTGTCTGCACTGATAAGCAACAGCTGTCTGCTTCAACATCTTACAATTTTATGAACCACTGTTGACAAAACAGTGACATAAGATGCCCTTGAGCAGATATTCACTTGAGATGCCTAACGCTGCGATTAAGTTGTATAAATACGTAATGGGAGAATGATTATTAATTGTAAAGTATGTTGAGAGGCTAGAATGCCAATGGTGCTTTATATTAATTAAGTTTTCTTTATTTTCTTTGTTATAAACCCTCTCCATCCTCCACCATCAAAGCTCTGTCAACTATCTCTGATATAATGTCCGGTTCAAATTGAAAGAGGAAACAAAGCAGAATTTTACTTTGTACTCACACAATCTAGATTTAGATCCTCATCCCTAATCCCTCCTACATATATTCCCACACTACTATTCCCCATACTATGAGAGAGTCTTGGACTTGCCTGTGTTTTGTCTCTGTTTGATGAAACATCCAGCTTAGGCTGTGTAATGTACTGTCATGTCCATACTTCAGAATCCCAGCCCTCCCGCTGTGTTTGATGGAGCAAACATTTGAGTTATGTGCGTTTGTTTTGCCCAGGATTTCTTTAAGGGGAAAATATTATCGAAAATTTCTCGTAGCGACCCACATCAGCTGCCTACCGGGTCAGCCCTCCCGTCTGAGGCCGATGCTGCTCCTCAAGTCCAGCAGGCCCGGTGGTGTGTAGGCTGGGGAGTGTGGCATGCTCTGGGCCTCGCCCACGCCTCCACCACAATACTGAGCTGCCTGGCCAATGGAAGTCCTTTGTTAGAATAATTACACCTTTACCCATTTGAGCCAGTTCCCCCCTTCAGAGCTCGAGCGCTCGTCAGGGAGACAAGTTCCCTTGCAAGCTAGCCGGCTTTCCTCTGGATATTTTTAAGAGGCTTTGATAAAATGTTAACCTGCGTGTAGAATTGATATTCACACAGACAAAGATGGAATGGTTTAAGTCTGCTGTGAATGTGTGGTTCAGCGTATTTCATTTTTTTTTTTTTTTTACTATGGAATATAAAAGGATTGTTGCCTTGGTAACAAGCATTATACTCACATTTTAAGTACTGCCCCATCACTTCTGATTGACGGAAATTGATGTTGTTGGCACTTGTATGAAATGGCAATGAACGGTTGAATTTATCACAAAAATCCTAGACAATTTCTAAATTGCAGCAAGAATAATAGATAGTTTATCACATTCCCCCTATTAAGTTTTTATAACTGGAGGATTTAGTTGCAAAATGTTAAATTCTGAATGTAGTTAATTTTGACAATTTCCTTCCAGGAGCGCTTAACTCTGGCAGGTTTTAAACATCAGTTTGGCATCAACTGCTCCACCCCCTTAAATAGTTACATGCACATGACTTCACAAGACTCAATTACCATTTTGATCAATGTTTTGTTCAAGAGGATTAAGGCTGCAGTTGGCAGGCATTTTCCTAAGAAACCCATTTGCTCATCCAGGGGTTGGCTGTCAGATCATTTTTTTATCAAATAAATGAGTGTTAACTATATTTTCATATTTACAATAAGAATGCAAGAAAAACTCAAACTGGAATTGAGTGCACGCTTCTTGACCAATAGCTCAGGTTTCTGTTCAACTGATCTGAGAAATGTTCTGGCTGTTAATGTGACTGACATACACATGTCCTCTCTTTATTGTGTTCTGTTTTATACTGGTGCTTTCTGTGTGGATGTGCTATATGCACTGTGTTTCCATCACAGTGGAAACACAGTGGAGACTACACAACAAACTGGCCATATGGTGACAACATAACGGGATGTAGAATCTTAGAGCCAAGCTTGTGAATTTTTCCATATTTTAGTTTTGAATGCTGTATTGTGCTGCCAACTCCACTTTAACCCTGAAACCAACGAGAAACACATTCCACAGAAACCAGTTTGATGTGAAAACTAAAGATGTTATCGGTTATCAACACTGTGCTTATTAACCTGTAAAAGCATTATCACTTTCATTCTAATGTAACCCAGTTGCATTATTTGGGTTAATGTTTTCCTTGTCCCAATGTATTCACAATGTATCGACCTGTACATCCACATGTATGACCTTTTCTCACATGAGTTGCAATGAGTTTGCTCTTGTCTCACTCCACAGACATACTCTGGTCTGTTCTGCGTGGTCATCAACCCCTACAAGAACCTGCCCATCTATTCAGAGAACATCATCGAGATGTACAGGGGCAAGAAGAGGCACGAGATGCCCCCCCACATCTACGCCATCTCCGAGTCCGCATACAGATGCATGCTGCAAGGTAAGGTTGTGTTTCAGCGAAAAAAAATCATTAGTATGGTAAGGGAATCTTGGCTCCCTCATCCATCACCCCTGTGGTAGAAGGACTTCAGTCAAGTGATGCATCACAACTTTAATCAATTTCATTGAGTTAGAGTCTCATGGGCACTCGCGTCCATGTTTTATGACCGAACTACGTCGGCACCAACATGCTGACTCGGATGGTCGTCAATCGTGTAGTAATAACAAGCGGTCGGTTTTAGTTGGGTTCAGAGGGAACATTCAAAATTGATTTGTTCACTCCATGCTTGATTCTTGCCCAATAAAGCTTTTTTCTTTTTAAGATTTATACAAAAAAAATACTTTGTGACGATAAATATTTATTTACTATGATAATTGAAATGATCTATACTTCAGAAAATAGTTTTTGTCTTTTCTTGTCCCTTTTCCTTTCCTTTCCTTCCTTAATATCATTGTATATAAAACTTATAAAGGTAGCCAAAGTTTAATATCCCTTGCCTAGCAGTGCTTGCATCCAAAGTAACTAATGACAATTTCTTCATACCTTTCTGTCTTTTATAAATCCTGTTTAATGTCGAGATAAAGGAGCCTTTTGTGTTTAATTGTAAACACACTATGAAATGATTGAGTGCACGTTGCTACATCGTGATGTGTATTAATCGACTGCAGCCAAGGCGGCCCACACTAGCCGAGCGCTGCGTCGAGAGATTCTGGTGTTGTTGTTGGGATGCTTTCAAGAGCCCTGAGTGTTGTGACGTACTGGGATGAGGCCAGTAAGGACAGAGAGGCTGACCTGCATTGTTCTGGAAAATGAGCTCTTTGTGTTCTCGCCGAGGCAAGGCGAAAGGGGGCGGAACCAAACTGGACAGTCCACTCGGGTCCTGGTTCCCTTGGTGTTGAAGGATAGGTAGATCGCCTTTAAAAAAACAACAACATTGTTTTGCATACGGTACTCAACAAATGTCCCAAGTTATATTTCCGCCCATCACTGTATTTGTGCATTGTGATGTTTGGATTGCGTAGTCGTGCGGAGCGTTCTGCATACACCTCCGAGGGCGCATGGGGGACCGCTCACTCTTTCTGTCTGTTTCCTCTGCTTTTTGATGCACTACAACTGCCATTATGGCAGTGGAGAAGGAGGTTAAAGGAGATCTGTAGGTTGCAGATTAGTGTTCACCAGCTGCTTCCCAGCAGCTGGTGAGCAGTAGGGTATCCTCCGACTAACCTGGTTTACTTCAGTGAGTATCCAGCTGTGTAGACGAACACTAGCTTGGAGCATGTCTGGAAGGCCAGCGAGTGGCTACATACTGTAATAAAGCGGTCAACCGGCAGTCAGTAATTTACACTTAGCGTGTTAGCCCTGTTTTTTTTGCAGCGCTTTCAAGTCGGTTGCGCAGGGTTTGGAAGTATGGACTGTATTAACTGGAACTGAATTAATGAATCATTAATTCATTAAAGCAGTCATCATCCTGTCGTTAAAACATTAAACTAGTACAGGATAATGGATACACCATGATTTGATTGATTTTCTTAAGTGCAATTTTAAAAGACCAAGGAGGTTGCACTCCTGCGTCCCATTGCCTCTGGTACAATGAGCTATTTATTTGAATCATTTTCACACCACATTGTTCTCGTTTGGTGGCCCCTTAGCTGTGGGGACAGGGAAAAAAACTGACCAGCGTCACTAAAACAGATGACGCACATCCTCCATGGGGAGTGTAGCGTCTTCAGTTCAATCAATAGAGGCGCTATGCTGCAGGCGTTCTGCTGCCCGCAGCAACCAAATAGTGCCACAGCGTTCTCTGCGTCTGTGTCCCATGTATCTCGTTCATCAGCGTCAAAGCTTATGGCCAGTCAGCTTTTATTTTAGTCCCTGTACTGGAAATTAAGGTTAAGGACCTCTGCTGCAATGGAGACCATCCCAGTGTGAGGATCTGTGTTGTAAGCAATTGGCCATCGTTTATTAACTCGTTACACTGCAGTACTTTACTACCTACTTTTCACATGCATTGCTTGTCGTGTGTGGAGAAAACCATACTATAATACTTGTAATTGTTTTTGTCGGATTTACTGCTGGTTACAACAGAATGTCAAGTCACATTCCTGGGGCTTAATGAGGAAAACGAAGGAGAACTGCTCAAATGCTGCCTGTTTTTGTTTCTCTTGGGATGCTTTCGTTGGCTTGAAACACTTTTTCTGCAGTTTCATACTGTTTGTTTGCACGATGGACAAGATTGGATAGATATTGCGTTCTCTATCCGAGTCTGGGTAATGAGCGGGTTCAGCGTACAAAGACCGGTTGTGTTAGCACACAGCCAGACCTGACCTGACATCTGCCTTTGATTAGTGGTCCATATACTCTCTACCGTAGCTTCCCTCACTGCTTCACCAACAACACGTCCAGTGGAGTGAAGGGTCTGACATGGGGCTTATACGTAGCCAGAAGGGCTCTGAATAAAACCAAGTATCTCTGATGAAAGGTATGGTCATTGTCGTTGACGGATACCAAGTGATTTGATGAGGTTGGAGTTGTTTCTTGGTGAAGTCCTCAAATAGTGGGGAGCTTGTTTTTGTTTAAAAATAGAAAATACCCTAGCCCCCCCTTTTTGAGCATACTAGTCTTTCCTTGATCAGAACATCTGGAGCAGAATTTGGCTCAATCAGCGTTTACACAAAGTGCTGTAATATGTGTCACACGGGCCCACTACATCAGTGCAGAACAAAACAATTCTTTATCTGGTGTGTTTTTCAGTGCGGACAATAAGACTGAATGCTTTCTTTAAAGAAATACAACACAATTGTTGACTGAGTAAATCAAGAAGATGTGTGTAGTGGAGATAAATTGCATACTAGATGAGGTGTGGTTGACTCTTGAGATTCAGAACGGTCCCACCTACTCCCACAGTCTTTTCTTGAATGAACAAAAACAAAGGCATTATCCTTGCTGGAGACGATTGCACTGGTAGATCATGAAGCTTATGTTGGACCTAATCCACCTACAGCACAAGGCACGTGGCCATCCATAAATACTGGCATACTGTATGTTCCCTTGCATTCTCTGATGCTTTACTACCATGATCTATATTAAAGGGGTTACAACCCTGTAAATATTGTTTTTATAAATAACTATAATATAGTATGTATATATTTTATGAATGCAAACGAAAGTGGCGAAGAAGTATTTTTTTCCTAGGAAACAAGATGGCAGAAGAAGAAGTTAAAAGTAAAAAAAATGTGAAATGCATTGTTCATTAAATGTTTCAAATGGCTGTTCATAATAATTATGTGTTAGTATGTCTGTCTGTTGACTGTTTTGCACACTAACTGCCCAGAGTATTAGCGAGGATGGAGACGAAAAGTTATTGGTCGATAGTCACTACTTGTCCCACCCTCTAGGAGTGTAAATCACTTGTACGCAGAAGAATTCACACAATGTAGAGGCTCAGAAACATGCTACCCTTTAGCTGTTCTGGATTGGGGCTGACCTCTTCCATCATCACAGTTGCTGTGTTTGCATGCTTGCACATTCCTGTCAGTAAGTGTGTCGCTTCCTCCTTAATCAACTGTACTTCTTGAGAGTAAACCAGAGGGGTTAGCTGTTGCTGCTGTAGGTGACTTATGTCTGAGAGTGACTGAAATGAGTACCTACCAAATGCAAATACTAGGGCCAGACCGATTCATCGGCCTGCCAATTTAATCGGCCGATTATAGCCTTTTCGAAAATAATCAACATCTGCCGAAAAGTTGCCGATTAATGCATTTTTTTTATTTTTTTTTATAATATAATATTTTAATTTTTTATATTTTTTATCTATTTTTTTTTCGCGTGGATTGCAGCGTGACAAGTTTCGCTGAAGTTGAAATATTTGAACTTTGCCGCGTCATTCGCGTGGCGACTGCCAATCAGCGTTCACTCCCTGGGTGAAGTAACGTAAAACAGCCAATCAGCGTACAACCGGCCGGGTTAACCATTCCCTGCACTCCGCAGTGAACTGCAGCTCGGAGGAGAAAG
>JAOPUD010000117.1:8730779-8747603 GCA_027122715.1 Trisopterus minutus
TGTGTGTGTGTGTGTGTGTGTGTGTGTGTGTGTGTGTGTGTGTGTGTGTGTGTGTGTGTGTGTGTGTGTGTGTCTGGCATGACCCCAAGAATTGAATTTAATCGTAAGACACCAACAGATTCACACCCCTAGAGGCCATACTACCATCATCATTTTCCGATCCTCCACCTTACTCTACATCAGGAAAGGATCCTTAGCCAAGGAAGGTCTGTCTCGTCCTGGGTCACATTGATCTACTCTGCACCTCCTATGCTAGCTCAACAGGAACACACTCTTTCACTTTTTCACCTGACTTTTCCCTTCAACAGAGTTTTTGTGGCTTAGGGGGCTCTTGTTTGGATTTTGGTTTCCTACTTTTTTTGGTACTTCATTTATATTGTGCTATGCCAACCCAAGCTGTGTAAATTGGATATGGCTCTATTTTTGAACAATTCCTTTGCTTCATCAGGATTTTTTTTTGTCTCACACAATTTAATTGATTACAACTACAAAAGAGGGGTGGGTGACAAGGCCTAAGCGAAATCATTAGGTTTAAGATCCCTCTAGACCCCTAAAAAAAAGATGGACACAGACAGTGAGTCAAGAACAGGTGATGGTAAATGTAATTAATCATCTGCTCACCCTAACAGCAAGCCAATGCAAAAAGTTGAACTCATGCAACCATAATGTGTGATTTCTACACTGAATAAAACTTTAAACTGTTCACATGACCATAATGGACCGAAATGTCCTTCAGCTGATTACTTGTCCTTTTCTGGTACAATGGTATCAGCACCTTGACCATTAATCACCCTCCCGCAACACCCACTTCAATCTGTTGAGTTAATACCTAGAGTGAATGGAAATTCATTATTTTTATTGCTAGTTCTGCAGATTTCCATTTTCCTCATTCCATTTGCAAATGGGAACTTTTCCCATTTCCAACCTGCGTGCTATTTAATATTCTTACCATTAAAGGGAGCCTGAAGGATATCGTTGCTCCCTGGACCTCAATTGTCTGCCGTGCCCTCGACAGGAGGCCCCAGGTGTGGCTGTTTGATAACTGTCATTCATAATGACGGTTTCCTTTGTCGTCCCCATCATGATGCCGCTTTCACTATGCCCTGTCTGAGAGCTGCCATACTACACCAATAGACACTCAAACTAAATAACTAAGGGGTCAATGCGAAGCGCTGCACAGTACTTTTTTGAATATTGATTTTAATTCAACCTTTATTATGGGAACATATTTTCTTGCTCCTTTGGCTAAAACTCAATTTGGTCTTCCACATTCCAATCACCATACGGATATGTACTGCACATTTCTGGCTAATTCTATTCAAACATTTTTAAGCAACCAACAGATTGTATTACTTGATGGGATATCTGAATAAGTGAATATCCTCTCTGTTCTCCAGAATAGTCTCGGGTTGTGTCCCTAGGGCGCTGAAAGAATTTGTGTATTTTGTGACACAACATACCATACAGCACTGTTGGATCTGTTAAAGGATCTGCAACGGACATGGGCACAGGTCCAGAAGTATGCTGATTAACATTCAGCAACCAAACTGAATGAACTGAACAAGGATGAGTAGAAACATGCATTGAGGTTGGAGTCTGTATCCTAACCCCTTAATGTTTTATGTAAGATAATGGAGGCACAGATAAGAAGAGCAGTCCATTGGAGAGCCTAACTTTAGTCTGATGTTGTTTCATCAGCTTTTTCTCAAACACAATTCACTATGGCTGTACCATAAAACATTGTCAAACACCACATCAGCTCTCCTTTTCTGCTGCCTTATGCCTTAATCCAATTCCAATTTTCCAAGTAGTCAAATTACAGCCAGCATGATACGGTCGTCTTGACAACCAAATCATATCCCATTTGGAGCCCCCTTATTTGACATTCTGAAAAATGTTGACTAACATTAATGATTTGGCTCACACCTGCAGATGGACCTAAGGGCTGACGGAAAATGTAGTATGATTCAGATAGGTTCAGCAATCATCATCACAACATTGTGTAATGGAAAAGTTGGAGAGGTGAAATGAAGCTTACGGTTTGGTCTTGTTTCAACATCATTCATGCCTCATTTCCTTTGACATTTAGTCTGGCAAAGGCCAGTAACCAGGGAGAGAGGAAGGATGGCCTTCCAGTTATTGGTCCGTCGCCTGCAAACACACCTGGCAAAGCTGTCACCACAGTGGAGTCGCCAGATCCTTTTCCCCCTGCCTTACCGCTCAGTGTCTATGGTGTCTGAAGTAGAGCCTGCAGTCATATTTAGCTTATTATACATTTAACATGTCTTTGACACTTGGATGGGCTGAGCAAACCACCAGCCTGGTATTTGAGGTCCGGCCTATAGCCATATCTCAACCGCTCCAGATGTTAAGCTATGATGTTGTTTTTTCTTATTTCCTATTACTCTATTTGATGTTGAGGTGTCTTTAGAAGTTATCTTAATGTCAAAGGATGCTCAGAAGCTTATGATGCCAGAAAACGTGAAAAAGCAGTGGGATTAGCCTGTATGATAATGATTATACTATCAGGCCCACACCATATGCATGATTCAATTGGCTTTGGCATTCAAATCAACAGGCCCAGGCTTCAAATCTATTGAATCTTTTCAATTTGATTACTGCCTTTTTGTATTTTGTCTTACCATCTGAAATATATGTTATATCTGTTCTGCATTGAAAATGTCAAGAATTAATTTTTCTACAGTTTTACTCACACAAAACATTTTATTTTCTCTCTCTCTCTCTCTCTCTCTCTCTCCCTCACTCTCTCTCTCATTTCGCCTCACAGATCGAGAGGACCAATCGATTCTTTGCACGTGAGTCATCCAAGTTCAGCTTCCAATACATGATGTAATATGCGATGCCTGTAATATATTTGTATAATTACTGATGAGTAAATGCTTTTGGATATTCCCAGTAACCAGAGGTTTAGAAGAATGTTAACTGAATGTAAACATGCTTCTAACCCTCTGGTAATCCGGTTGGAAATAATGTTCACCGTTCAATCTTGGTCATCATGCATCATGTAGAGTGCATGTGCGCACATGCACTCTCTGGGCTTCCTTGGGAACAGAAACACAAATTGAAAAAATACAGTATTTTGCACCAATTACCGGGGGTCTTTCTAGAAGTAATAAGTGTCCCTGGCCCTTCTCGTACATTCTGAGCAGAGAATGCCTCGGTTATGCAAACTGGTCGTGCACTACTTGAGACAAAAGCTGGTCTGGGAAATGTCAGTCTTTTTTTGGTTGGAAGGCCCCTGTAGATGTTCCATGCCAAGTACCTAGAGATGACAGGAATGCAGTCTAATAAAATGTCAGAAGATTGGGAGAGCAACCGACAGACCTCCACAGCTAGTGTTGTGTGTATTCTGAGCCGTTGATTATCTTTTGTCATTATTTTTCTGGATAGCCTAGTATTCCTTCCCTAGGCTTTGTTTTAGCTATACACATTACACATGCACAAGCTCATATACACACAGTAAGTTTCAACAGACAAACAAAGTGGGGTGGCCGGTGTACACGTAGAGTGGCATGGGTTGGCTTATAGCTACACAGCCACATCTGCAAGGCCTCTAACAGACCCATGGGTTCCAGGCCTTTCTGAATGACGATTCATCCCCTATGCAGTTTAGCTGCATGGGGTTGAAACGGCTCGAAGCCCAGGGGCCAACAAGGGGGACATTCACACAAACGGCCCTCAATGAATGCTCTCTGTCACTAGCGGACTCTGAGACACACTCGGATGCCTCTCTTGCTGCCCTGAGTGTTGAAGTCTGGCCTTATTATACTCACAGAATCTCAGCTGTGCAGAGTTACTGTTTTGGTGCTTACTGGACGTGTGAAATGTGCACCCACTGTAAAACCTCAGGAATGCTCCCCTTGGTCGCATTACTCAGGGAGGACAAAAACATATTTTCACCCCGTCTTTTCCAACGCTGTCATCATAGTAGAAGGATGTTTTAGAAGGAGAATGAGGTCAGGTGAGAATGCAATGCCCTTGATTATATGTCATTGGCTCAAACATTTTGTCAACCTCATATTTTTTTATTTTCGGAGCATTGAGCCTGTCAAGTTTAGCCCTTTATCCGAATGTGTCTGACACTGCCTTTTAAAAGGAGAAATAAAAGACACATCTACATAAACAGTAAAGGGATCTATGTCTGGGTCTGTTAACTCTTTCCCCCTCGGATGACCTTGTGATTCTTAGAGGTGAGTCGGGCGCTGGCAAGACGGAGAACACCAAAAAGGTCATCCAGTACCTGGCACACGTGGCCTCCTCACACAAAGGGAGGAAGGACCACAACGTTCCTGTGAGTATGGCATCTTCTTATAATGCTCTTATAGCACATGAATGATATTCCCAGATTAGAAAACAGAGAGCATCATTCCCTGGATTATGTTTAACACTTAGATTAGCAACCTCCACCTGAAATAAAACCATGAATCGTCGAGACTTTATTAAGCTTCCTTTGTTAAAGGTCGTTTGGAGACCACCGGCAGCCAGCACCTCGTTTTTGGTGTGCGTTACACCTCTCCTACATTTGGAGATGGGAGGCATGTATTATGGAGCATAGTTGGACAGAGCTCTAGTTTATATTGTGTAAATAATTTGCTTGACTAGCACCTCAGGTAATGATTTGTGATTAAAGGCTGCTACCCCATCTGGGACCTTGGCCATCCTAATCCAGTGATATTTATGGTTGAAAAGGGGTTAAGCCTAAGCATGCCTCATTAGTTGAACATTGGAATTGGGGTAACGATTATTATCAATGGGCAAGTCGGCTGAGATGGAAACTCATGGAGATGGAGTTGGGTTGTTGTTGAATTAAATGATGGCTGTTGTATGGCTGAATGTTTTCATACAAAATAATGTGTGGCAATGCCGAAATTGTGCAGTGACATTTGTTTATTTGTATCGAACAGCCAGAGTCCCCTAAACCAGTGAAACCACAGGCAAGTCTTAACACTTTCTTTTATACCCATTGATGTGTATGCTAGGCTTACCTTGTCCCCTCACACAAAGTGGATTTCCCTAATGCTGTAACCTAGAGTGTACTTTATTTTGACATGATTCCATTAGTAACCTATTGAATGGTGACCGTAAACAGCGCTGGCAAAAGCTCATTCTGCATTACCTTTATCTATTCCTCTCTCCGTTAGGAACAAAATCCAGTTGTAAGTCAATTTAAGGACTAGGCATGTGCATTTCATACCATACATTTAGAATATTTGTATTTGTTTTTTACCATTTAAGACAAATAATTCATGCTATAAATGTGCATGTCATATTGTGACTCATTTCTCATGAAGCATTATCAAGCACATGTATTCCCATTGCTATCTCTTGAAGAGGCAAAATAATTTGTAATTTTATGATTATTCAAATAAAAGGTACTTGAGGTGGTGGAAGTATAAAAGCATGTCAAACAGAAAAGTTAGCAAAACCATTTATCTTACCTTTTCTCTTATGCACGGTTGGAAGTGTACTGGATACAGTGATACAGATCATTGAAATTGCTTGCCATTCTTTTACAGTAGCATCTTCATCTTCTTTTATTTTCATATCAAGACTTTTTACACCCTTTTTTAGGTTATGTCCTGTAATCTTATTTTGCAACTTTTTGTTGTCATTCATTTTCCACTGTATGCATTTTGTAATGTTTTCCCAGTGCCCATGACATTAACCCAATGTATTTATTTCCATGATACTATTGAATCTACACATTGGATACAGAGTGGACCCCTGTTTTATGTGAGTAGTATGTAGTTCCTTCCACTTCTCACTACTTTACTGTTCCTAAATTATCTAGAAACCTAAGGGGTGATTATTCCACTCTGTCAGATACATATTCAACAAGGCTGTACAAACAACGCTGTTATTTCAAGGTTCACTCTGTCAACCCTGTCTGTTTTGACTAAATGGTGGTTGTTCAGCCTCTTTAGTGTTTCACATTTTGTTGCAACGTAAGGAATTGTATTCTCATGGTACTCAATGCTTTGACAACTTGTTCTACAAACGAGTGCTTCACCTCAGTAGGCTGCAGGTCATAACTCAATGATCCACCATAACAGCATCCATTGCGTGTTCCACTCCACTGAGTGCACAACCCTTGGCCCCTCACATCTTCACTGCATCCAGTTCCCCTAGAGGCTTGGCTGGGGCAAAGTTACTTAGAGGTACCTCATCCTACCATCCTCTGGATCATTCTACCATCCGTTGGATGGCCTCAATCCGTTGCTCCGAGGGCCAGCAGGACCAGAGCCAAAACCTCTGCATTTGCGTGGGAGGCTAGTGGAAAGAGTGCTAAATCAAGAGCAGGCCTTCCCAGTTCCTCAAGGCTGTCTCTCCATCAAAAAGTATTTTGGAGGGGAGTGATCTGTGATTCTAATGTAATCCTGGCCTGGATTGTATGCGTTGGTAAACAGAGCTGCTGGCGTTTGTATCATGTTACACCGACATATTGGTCACTATTTAGCATGTATATTGGTTGAGTGTCCTAACCACTGAATGAAACTGTAGCTTCAAAAGGGTGAAGCCTCATCTCTCAAAACTTGTGCTTTGCTCTGCATTGGCTCTCCCTGCTCCCTACTCAAGATGGGTTTTCAACCTGCAGTTTGGTCCCATGTTCCGAACACAGATCTGCATGGGCTGTCTTTCCCAAGATGAGTTATTTTTCTCCTGTGGGTGGACAGAACTCTTCAAATGCTCTGCTGGTTCTAGTGGGGGTGGTGGGTATGGAGGTTAAGGGGTCACACAGCAGATGTTGTCCTGCCAGTCGTTTGGATGATTTAATAGTACGGTTTGGACTGATCCCGTTTGGTTCATTACTCGGTGTGTATCGAGTGCACTACCGCACAGGCCGCCAAATAACCTGCACCCTGCTCGGAGACCTGGCTGTTACCACAATCTGTAAAAGTTGTGATTGAAGATAATGTTATACGAGAACTCTCATAACCCGGAATGGGTTCAGCGGGGCTGGGAGCTTCCACGTTCCTCCATTGTTTTCACAGCTCAACACCGATTAGGTATCTGTAGTGTGTCTGGACTCTGTTAGTTCCAGACACACTTGCACTACAAGAATGTGGGTCAACTTCTAATATCTCTAAATTGGCCTCCTCCTGGTGTGCTGCAGGTTTTTTTTTTTATCCTCTTGGCCCTTGGCTATCGTTGAACTGAATGGGTATTACTTGCCCAAAGCTAATGATAACGTCCAAGCTGCACCGCAGTCCTGTTTGCATTGAAACACAGGATTTGGGGATGAGTTGCTGGTCCTGTATGGACTCCACTCCATGTTTACTGCCGGCTGCTGAGGTGGGCTTAATAAGTTCAGTCCGGCTTCGTTCCAACTGCTTCAAAACTCGGTTACAGGCAGCTCGTCACCCTCTCCGGCCAAGTATCACAGTGCACGTCTCCAGTCCACCGCTGCAGAGCGGGATGCTCTCCAACTCAACCCACAGCTTCCTCCGGTGGAATGCGGCCTCCTCAAACTAAACAAGAATGCAGCTCTTTTCTTTATTTTTTCATATTCCTAAAGGGGAACGTATTTTTCTTGGCCCAGAAATGGACTTTGTTGCACAAGAGTTGTTTTTTGCTCATCAGCCATTCTGGATTCCCTAATCATTAACAACATTAACTCAAAAGGTGGTTGGAGCAGACACCTAATGGGCCACCTTTCCCAACTTCTAGGGCTAATGGGCTAACCCTAACCCTCTTTTTTATATACATTGTTTTTGCCTCGTGAAGCTGTCCGGTCAGACAATGTGTGTGTGTGTGTGTGGACAGAGCTTGTTGTCCATTGCCTCTCTCTTAAGGTGTCCTCTGCCATGAAGGGAGATTCATTTTCTTCCAATCCTAGTGTGTCTGGCCCCCTTGCCCCTCGTTTATCTCTCAGCAGACTGGATTGTGGATACGGCCTGGCTGCCTTATTGCCCCTTTAGTCAGTTAATTCAGAAATTTTCTGGGAATTCTGTGATTTTACTCACATTGTGAAAGCTTGCAATAAAACGGCTGGACAAAGAATGATATTGACATATTAATTTAATAAATGAATCCATTATTATTATGGATTCAATTAAGGGTTAGGTGGTGTGTATCCAAACTGCCACATGCCTCAAATAACAAGGAGAAAGCGGATGCTGCACCTCTTCCTTCTTTATTCGTCCCGCTGACCTTTCTCCCTCATTCAACAGATATTTTGGGATAGCTAGGAATAACATTTGATTCAACCGGAACTGCAGGAAAAACTGAGGAACTTTTGCTAACGGTCTTCCACTTACAGATTGAAGTGCATCAGTCTGGCACATTCTCACCTCTCTGTCTCAATCTCCCACGGCGTCTGCTTTGTTAAACGAGCTTGCCAGGATTCTGCCAATATGTTTTAGCCACAGCTGACAATCTCTCTGGATATGATATCCTCCCTCATAATAGGATATGAACAGCATCCTGCTGTACCAAACAAAACATTTTCAAAAGGCTGCTATATTTCCTGCATGCAATGGTCATTTATTTAGTTTCAATGTGCCTGATGGATATTTGGTTATTTGTTTGATTTTATTGTGGCGATAAGTGCCCGTGTGTTTTTAGTCATTGATAATGAGTGGAAGCATTGCTTTATGGTAACCAGATTTTCTATTCATTTGCAGGGAGAATTGGAACGTCAACTTTTACAGGCAAATCCAATTCTGGAATCCTTTGGGAATGCCAAGACTGTTAAAAATGACAACTCGTCACGCTTCGTAAGTACTAAGAGGGTGAATGTCTATGTAATAAAAATCTAGGGGAAAACACGGATTGTGTTTTACCGTCAGCCCCCGTGGTGTCTACTGCCAAGGCAAAGGAGAGGGAGGGATCCAGCATGGTTTAGGGGTGAACCCCTTCAAAGTGCCGCTCCTGTTGATCTTAATATCAAATAATCCGACACCTGAATGAAATTAAGCCGGCGTGTTAGAGCGTGGTGGAAGCCGTCTATTGGAGCTAAGTAGGGATACAGTTTGAGGAAAGGAATTTTATTATCCTGTTTTTCCCTGCAAGCAATTGAGAGGGGTAGGCTAGGGTAGGACAGAGGCGTCTGCTGGTCATTAATAATGCCTTTGATATCAGAGAGTAAACCCAAACGGGAGCCACTTCCAAAGCCCATGAGGCAGAACCAGATTAACACCCAGTCAGCACACTGAATTAACATTGGCTCGTGGAAGGTTTTACTATAGTTTTGGATTGATTAACTGTAGTTGAGCACTATAGTAGTACTCACTTTTGAGTTTATTACTATGTGTAAGTTTTATTTCATTTTTCAATTGTTATAGTTGTTTTAAGAATCCTTAGTTTAGTATCAAAAGTAATTCAAAACATGGACTGACATTTAAATCTACATTTCTTCCACCCCTACTGTAAGACAAGGGAACTGTGGTGGGATAATGGCTGCCTGTTACTCAATGGCTTGACTCCTGCCCTTCGCACCTTGACCCCCCACTCTCTGCTTCTCCTCAGGGAAAATTCATCCGAATCAACTTTGACGTCACTGGATATATTGTTGGTGCCAACATCGAAACCTGTATCCTTGCCGTGGTGGTATATCTGAGACCTTATGCAGCAATCGTAATCCAAATCCAATTAGGTTAATGGATAAACCTTTGGATAAACCTACTTTATCCACAGTAGGTTAGATGCTGTAATGTTGAGGCAGGCTGAAAAAAAAAAATGCCAGGAATCGGATAACGTTCTTCGGATAACGGTGGTCTCACTTGAGCCAATTGTGTAGACGGGTAGATGATATACCGTGGATGGACACGTCATTAAGTCATTGTGGTGTTACTATCCAGTTTGTTTTGACTGAAGACGCTGGAGTGATCTTCCTGAGTAAACACCCGGTAAGATCTACTTGAGAAGTCCCGGGCCATCCGTCAAGCCAAAGATGAGCGCACCTTCCACGTCTTCTACCAGCTCCTGGCCGGGGCAGGGGAGCACCTCAAGTGTGAGTAGGAGGGCCTGTGTCTTGGGCCCAGAGAACATGGTACCGTCCTTACATCCCTTCTGCCGTTGAAATAGGCCTTACTCTTTACAAACCAAGTTTATATTCAACAACCAAGAAACAAATTCACCCGGGGTGCCCCAGTTCACCAGGTAGAGTGACCAATAAGGCTCATTCCTTACTGAGCCTTACAGCGACCCCGGTTTGATTCCTTCCCGTGGTCCTTTGCTGCATGTCCTCCCCTCTCTCTCTCTCCCATGCCTTCCTGTCTAACTCTTCGTGATAAAGCATAACAATGCAAAAATGAAACGAAACAAATCCACCAAAATATACGTTTAATATAATACACCGACACGCTGTGAAACTTTGTTATCTTTTTTTCAGTTTTTTAACGATAATGTCTTGCATTTGACCACGCACTACAAATTATATGTATGGTTGACAACTATAATAATGTATGACAGTTATGGATAATAACTCTCCACAAACTAACATTCCTTACCTCACTGACTCTCTTCTTCAGTGTGAGTCAGTTGGAGCCATGTAGAGATGCTACTTCCCTTCTCTGGCATATTCATTAGAAGGGGGACAGCTTCCTCCCCCCGCAGAGAAGAAGAGCTACATCACAGCGGCTTGTTTTCCCTAATTTGGCTAACTGTGGTTTTGTTGTTGTTGTTGTTGTTGTTGTTGTTGATGATGTAATGTTCTGCTCGCAGCGGACCTGCTTCTGGATGGGTTCAGCAGCTACCGCTTCCTGTCCAACGGCAACCTCACCATCCCTGGGCAGCAGGACAAGGACAACTTCCAGGAGACCATGGACGCCATGAACATCATGAGCTTCTCCCACGAGGAGATACTGTGTACGACCGCCACCTCCCCTCATTATCACTGCCATTACACCAGCTCTGCTGCCACCTGCCTTGTTCTGAACACAGAGAATTCAAAGAGTCATGTGATTTGTGATGGACATGACGGCTGTCTCGAGAACCTAGCCCCAATGACATGACTATGTTACTCATGATCTTGGATGAACCCATAGAGGTTATGTTTAAATATAATGCAGTGATGAATCACGCCTGGGTCTTCAGTTCTGCTGATGTCAATGAAATGCTTTTAGCTGTGTTTTTTTTTCCATTGTCCACACCACATCATTCATCAATCATACCAATATTATCTTTATGCTCTTGTGTTAATAGCAATGTTGAAAGTGGTATCTTCAGTGCTGCAGTTTGGCAACATCATCTTCAAAAAGGAGAGGAACTCCGACCAGGCTTCTATGCCCGAGAACACAGGTAGATGAACACTCACTCACTCACTCACCCACTCAACCACCCATTCACCCACTCACCCACTCACTCACCCAATCTGAGGGGATTCAAAAGTAATGCTGTTTGCACATGAGTCCCTCCTGCAGGGCTGAGAGTTGTGTGATTTATTCCCTTGTCTCTCCCTGGTCTTGTAAACCGGACGATAAACTGCACCATTACGAGTTAGATTGACTCCAGAGAGAAGCAAGGCACGTCCTCTCAGCTGCTCCATATGTGGCACTGCTCTGGCCTCCACGGGAGGTGGGCCAGGAGGTGCTCCAGTGCTGCAGGTGTTGAAAAGCTGTTCTTGGGGCCAAAGGCTTAGATCAGATCGGATCACAGCACCAGCACTAAACGCTGCTCATAGGACATGGTTAATGGTTGGCTCAAATGAGTAGCATCGATGTAACTGGTGTTTGTGTGCCAAGTCGGTAAAGCAATTATAATGGGGGACATTGGATAAAGGTTAGATTAGCTAATTTGAGATTGTGCTGTTTCAGAGTTTTGATTTGAATGCTGGTTCAATATTACGTAAGCCAGACATTCATGGAGCTAAATACACTGTTACCATGGATGTCTGCTTAGCCTTCATTTTGCACTGGTAGTTGGCCTTTCAAGTTTAATTTGATGGTGTTATTTATAACTTTCTAAATGTAATCCCATTTTTCTGTCATTGGAAGTCAGTGATATCGCTTTGAGTGTCCAATCCTGATTATTTCAGAACAAGAAACTTTGAGCTGAGGGATACTATAGCGAATTGCAGCCCTAATTGCAATCTTTGACTTGGTTTCAGTAATAGCCTCAATGGTGAATTTGGTCAAGCCTTCGGTTTCATATTCCATTTTAACTGGCATTAAAAATGTATTGAAATGTCAGACGCGCTAGAGTGATGTTCCCAGATGTGGTGACCATGGCAGCAGACCCCATGACTTAACTCTGTTAGTCTTTTTGGTCCGCTTGGCTGAGCCCTACTGGGATCTGTCAGAGTCAAGAGGCCATTTGTTCACTTCAAAATATTATTGCACACAAAATGTGCAATAAAACACACACACACGCACGCACGCACGCACGGGCACTTAGAATTAGGGCGTGACCGATTCATTGGCCTGCCGATTTAATCGGCCGATTATAGCCTTTTTGAAAATAATCAGGTTGAAAAAAAAAGAAAAGTTGCCGAATAATGCAATTTTTTATTTTTTATTTTTTATTTTTTATTTTTCTCACGTGGATTGCAGCGCAACAAGTTTTGCTGAAGTTTAAATATTTGAACTTTTCCGCAAAATGGGTGAAGTAACGTAAAACAGCCAATCAGTGTTCAACCAGCCGGGCCAACCATCTATTTTTTTTTAATAATCAGCCGATATAATCAGAATTTTCTCTGAAAATAATCGGCATTGGCATCGGCCCTCCAAAATCAATATGGGTCGGGCCCTACTTAGAATCAAGAAGCAGAATCGATAATAGCATTGGTATCAATAACCCAATCTTATCCACTCCCATAGTTATTAACCCTTTCTCTACCTCTCGCAGCGGCCCAGAAGCTGTGTCACCTGCTGGGGTTGAACGTGATGGAGTTCACCAGGGCCATTCTCTCCCCCAGGATCAAAGTGGGAAGGGACTATGTGCAGAAGGCCCAGACCAAGGAACAGGTCTGTCTAGTGCTGTGCATACAGGTCTATAGACCACCAAACAAAAGAGTGGTCTGGTAGGAGGGAGCATCATGGGACTGCAGGAGCTGGTGTTTACGCCCAATCCAATTTACTTTGCCGAAAACAAACAAAAGCACATTTAGTTGCTGTGATTAATTAATAAGGCACATTTCTGCATGGGATGCAACTCAAAGTGCCTTACAGGGTAAACCAGAAAACAGACCAAGTTAAAGATGAGTGTCTGTGTCTCCGTCCTCCAGGCAGACTTTGCGGTGGAGGCCCTGGCGAAGGCCACCTATGAGCGACTGTTCCGCTGGCTGGTGCACCGCATCAACAAGGCCCTGGACCGGACCAAGAGGCAGGGCGCCTCCTTCATTGGCATCCTGGACATCGCCGGCTTCGAGATTTTCCAGGTGCCCGACCCAAAGTCGTCTCTATTAGGCGTCGTGTCTCGTTTGTGTGTGGATTTGGACTATGGGGCGGTCAAAGACACAACAAGCCTGTTTTGTTCCAGAGATTCAAATAAGCGGTGGAGATGGTTCTGTATTTGTTCTTGTGGGGGACTGAACAATTTTCTTCTGAGGTTGCGTTTGGGAGAATCGTAACATTTGCCACATATCTTGCTCTGGGTACTCTTGTGTTCTCCTCTTGTTGATTCCCGTTAAACACTCCAGACCTGCTTCTAGTCTGCTGTTGGTTGATGGACAACTGGTTTTGTGTTGGCTGCATATTTAAGAAGCTAAGCTGAGTGTGCAGTGTCTCTCACGTTGACCCATGGAACGAAGTAGTTTAAGTGTCAGAGAATGACTGACACTTGATTGTAATAATTAATACTTAATAGGTAGTAATAGGTAGTAATATAGTAAAAATGGGAATAGTAATAGGTAGAATATCTTAAAAGGTTGAATGTTAGCTCACGGTTCCAAGCTAATTGGTACATTTTGAAAGTGGAATGGAGTCTCTAGGTGAAGCATTGAGGAAGGAGTAGGGTCCCACAATTTGTAGAGAATATTAAGAAAGAAAGAAAGAATTAACGAATAGTACAATAGTTGAACTTGCATGCACTACTCACCCAATTTCAGAAATGATACAAGCACAAATATTCAAAAATATAAAATAGATCAGTACAATAACCATCCCTCCTCCTCCTCCTCCTCCTCCTCCAGCTGAACTCTTTTGAGCAGCTGTGTATCAACTACACCAACGAGAAGCTGCAGCAGCTCTTCAACCACACCATGTTCGTCCTGGAGCAGGAGGAGTACCAGCGGGAGGGCATCGAGTGGAGCTTCATCGACTTCGGCCTGGACCTCCAGCCCTGCATCGACCTCATCGAGAGGCCGGTGAGTGTGGTGCCGCGGCTAAGGGACCCTTTCACACCTGGTCGTTCGGTAGCGATTGTTCCCGAAACCCCCCCGTGCATTTTTCCTCCCGAGTTCGTTCAGTTTGGGTATGTGTTTTCGCTGCGTTTGTGACTCGGGCGCGGACCAAAACAAGCACACCCTAGAGACGTTTACAGGGAGAAAGAGATTCGATATGGTGTCCCTGTTTTGTTCAGAAGACTATGACGCTGCTCCCGTCCAGGTTTTCTGACCGATTGCCTCTTAGTTTGCTCACTCTTGCTCTAGTTTCAAAAATTGTCTTTTTCAAGGTTTTGTTTTTAATGGCATATGATTATTTATTATGTGAAAATATAAGAGCTTTAACATGTATGAGTAAAGCTGGGAGATCAGGTTAGCTAACTCTATGATCCCTAACCACTGTTCTTCTCTGGTGTGGCCCCAGGCTAACCCCCCGGGGGTGCTGGCCCTGCTGGACGAGGAGTGCTGGTTCCCCAAGGCCACAGACAAGAGCTTCGTGGACAAGCTGACCCAGGAGCAGGGCACACACACCAAGTTCCAGAAGCCCCGCCAGCTCAAAGACAAGGCCGACTTCTGCATTATCCACTATGCCGGCAAGGTGCGCTTCTGTTGTTGTTGTTGTGGTTGTTGTTGACGGTTGATATGCATGGTCGGTGGGATATGTTATACCCTGCAATGAAGGAAAATTTGTAGCAAGACATAGGGCTTGGTAGTGTTTTCTTTTGCATTTATTTGTTATTTACGTCCCAGCAACATTGTGGTCTGCTTGAATGTGGATTGGCGAAGACTTTTGTTAAAACGATTTTCGGATGGAAATTGCATTGCTTTTGCTCCAGGTTTGGGGCTTTTCTGCTTGGATTTCAAACTCCTCTTCCCGACAAAATGCACTAGTGAAATTATTACATAACACTGTGTCCTCTGCTTCGTGCACAGGCATGTATAAATAGCCAGATGTTACCTTAATGACCTCCAGTAATATATATCAGATTATTGTTCTTGATAGGTCAGGAGACATAGGAAAATGATTGTTCTGTTTTAAGTCCATATTATGTTCCAAATCTTTGCACTGCACTCTTGGCCATATGGTCTGTCTCCATCTCTGATTTGCATTTCCTGTCAACAATCATTTCCCAGAGCTCTCTGTCTGCTCTGGAAAACTGCCTCTTTGATATCAGAGTGGCTGACCGCTATTAGTTACAGACATTACTGCTTCAAAGCCATGCGCTATTTATCCACTGTGGCCTTGCAGGTGGACTACAAGGCAGATGAATGGCTGATGAAGAACATGGACCCTCTGAACGACAACGTGGCCACGCTCCTGCACCAATCCACTGACAAGTTTGTGACGGAACTGTGGAAGGACGGTAAGGCCGCCCCCCCCGGCCCCATCCCCGCATCCACACCAACCCATACTGAGTCGTAACGGTCTTGACAAGTGAGGTGGCTAGTGTTGCCTGTGTGTATTTGTCTGTTTGACGTTCCAGAGTCCCTGACCAAAGCCTATTAACACCGTGCTTATGGGAGACGGGCTTTCATGAAGTGATGGTGAAGGAGAACGCTGAATGTTCCTTTTAAAGTTCTCTCTCTCTCTCTGTCCCTCTCTCCGTTTCTGTGTTGTAGAGATTCAGACCTTTCAAAGGGCCTCTTTCTATGACAATGTCACTAGTCTGGATGAAGGTGAATGTTTGGGCCATGCTGCAGACAGACCTGGGCAAACCAAACATGCCTGATTTATTTACAGAAACACACAGATGTTCAAATCAAAACATGTACATGCACAATGTACAACACACACACACTTCATACGTTGTACATTTCACCCTCTCAACCAATTGATTTCTTCTTCACACTAGACACACACATATGCAGCTCATACGCTGTCATTAATGTAACCCATCACAGGTCAGCCGGGATGCTGAGCTCCCGATAGCGGCTCTTGGCGCTATAGGGGACGTTTTCCTGATGTTTGCCCACGTCTGAATGACTCTGTGTCTCCACGCTTCAGCCAGTGCTCTGTTCCGGCCTTGGCCACTGTGGCTCCCATTAGCTTCCAGGCTGCATGGCACCTTCGTCTCAGCAGCAGTGACCTACTGCCAGGGCTGCTGTGCCAAACGGGCTCTGGCACATCAAATCGCTTATACAAGTCACAACTTGTATACGTTTCTGCCATGGGTCCTTTATGGATGTCCACCCTGCTTGTTTATTTTTTTGTATAGGATATTGGATAGGATATATAGGATATAGTGTATTATATACAGATGGATACATTGATCCGATTGGATTTCTGTTCCTGGTGGCATTCTGTGGGAAATCTACCAATTTGTTTATTTTCCTTTTGAAATTGGTCCATACTATTACTTTCTAGCTGAAGTTGATTTGAGATTTATTGCTGATCTCCACAGACAGCCATATTTATTACAAGTTAAGCCAGAGATATTTAGACCAGAGCTCTAAATATGTCCCTTTAGGTCTGTGTGTGTGTGTGTGTGTGTGTGTGTGTGTGTGTGTGTGTGTGTGTGTGTGTGTGTGTGTGTGTGTGT
>JAOPUD010000117.1:8795206-8807396 GCA_027122715.1 Trisopterus minutus
ACACACACACACACACACACACACACACACACACACACACACACACACACACACACACACACACACACACACCTCCATTGCCCTCTTGTGATCCCCCAGGTGAAACGCACAGTAGCCCATCCAAAGGTCTGCATGCTCCTCTCTCTCCCCCACATCTCTTTGGAACTGGAGGGGGACAACACAGAGCAATAGTTCTGCATCAGCAACACTTGATGCAATCACTCACGTTGCCTAGCTTCTTGACTGGCAGTGGTCCAATATGCGGCAACCCACTGGGGTATGATTCTGTACAGGTGTGTCTACCTCTAAAAGTGTCAAGGCCCCAAGGTAGTCTCTCTGCTGTAGATATTCTTCAAGGTCGGGGATCTTCTTCGTCCTACTTTTGTTCTTCTTCTCATTTAAACCGGTGGGTGCGTCTCCCCCCACAGCTGGTTTGGTACGAGACAGTATCTGTCACATTGTAAAGAAACAAGTAAACGTTATGAGGACAAGCGGCGTTTGCAACGGAAAATTGTTTTCTTTCACGCGTATTTTTTTTGAGCATGAGCTCAAACATGAGCATAGTGGTATAAACCTCCCGATCGAGGCTGTTTTCTTTCATTGAACTCACCATCACGGAGTGTGTATGCTCCCGCGGTAAGGGGCGGCTTGTTGATCTCTAACCAAGGTAACGCTGTGGACACCGAGCCTGATTCTACCGATGCACGTTCGGATGCTTCTGGTTAGGCGAGCTTCACGTTTACGTATTAAACTAAGCCAACTTTAGCCCTTTTTTCCACTACGTAAGTATTTAATCCACGTAAACTACCCCAAACAGTATTAACCATGACTGGTTCACGTTTCTAAAAATGATAATATGATCAAAGTATTGCGACGATATGCAGATCTTCCAGACAATCTTAAAAAAAAGTACCCACAATAAAAAGTACCGCTTCCGGTCACATCTTTCACAATAAAATCAGGTAATCGTTGACTTGCTTTGAATACTTCATAAATATAACCAATTTGTTTGTTTTCGATGTAGAACTGGTCAGAAAAGTGCGCAACTGCTGATAAATGAATGTTAACATAATCAAGTGGATCCAAAAATCTGACCTCTTAAGAGTTTATTTTGTCAATACTTTACAACTGACCGGGCGGAAATAAGCTTATATTATCAGCTTCACAGCGCATCTTTGGCGGACGCACCATCAGTTGCTTAGCAACACTATTAAGATGCCTATACACTTTGTCTAAGGCATGAACCAGAGACCTTTTATCTCTTTTATATATTTAAGTAACTAAGAAATTACAACGCTAATATAGAGGCACGTCAAGGAAAATTTCGTCAAAGGCCACTATCGTATGTAGCCCCAGTGGCCTAATGGATAAGGCACTGGCCTCCTAAGCCAGGGATTGTGGGTTCGAGTCCCGTCTGGGGTGTTGAGTTTTAAGGCCCACATACAGATTCATGCTAAACCACCGTTAAATATCTTCAAAATCCCTTTCAGTGCTATTGTAATAACACCTACCAATAACTTTCTAGTTTAAAACATAACTGAAGTAATATGCAAAATAGAGGTATTAAATGAAACCAAAATCACACAAACATTTGACTTACTATGTTGAAACACATGCTTCTTGATATGGTTACCCTCCCCTGATAATTAAGTAACAAATCTGTCTACTTAGTGTAACAGAAGTTGCAGAACTGAAGGGGCCTTTTCAGACTCTGCCCCAGCATTGCAATACTACACAAAAGCTTTGTATTATTAAAGCGGAGAGTCAGCACACTGATCAACACTAGTGAGACGAGAAGTGCCAGAGTCTAAAATGTTTATTGCACAGATTCCTTTACAGTGTAAGCACAAGCAAGCCTTGATTGACAGGTGTTAAGACCACTCCGAGGCGGCGCCGCCCCAGTCGGATGCCTGGGCAGTGGGAGCAGCGGACCAGTCCTCGGTGGGAGCCTGGTTGCTCCAGTCCTCTGTTGGAGAGACAAGTGGAGCATTAGGTCATGACATAAGGAAGAAGCTGATGTTCTGAATGCAAAATGGAGTCAAAGCCCCACCTCTACATAAATGACTCACCGGTAAAACCTTCTGCAGCAAGCTTTGCAGGGGCAGCTAGGGGATGAATAAAATAGAATATGTAGTCAATGCTCTGGAAATATCCACAAGGAAATTGAGGTTATGCAAACCTGGTTCAAATGACATGCACCATCAGTGAGACTCACCTTCTGCAGCCCCGGGGAACTGCTGGATGGGCACAGATGGCACCTGGACCCCTTCTGTCCAGTCTGCTGCCTCAGGCTGGACCTGGTCCACTGCAGGGGCGCTCCACTCACCCTGGAACTCCTCCTTCCCCACGGCCTTCTCCGCAGCAGCCTGCTCCTCCTTCTCAATCTATGGACAACAGCACAGCTTAGAAAATGCATTACCAAGGGCCTACCCAACATAGTTTGTTTAAGCACCAGATATCTGGATGAAACCGTAGCGGTGTGTGACCCTAGCAAGCCTCACCTCCTCTGGATCTCTGTAGAAGTAGAGGTCAGGCATGACGTCCCAAGGGTGCTCCCTGGAGATGGTTCCCCTCATCCGGAGAACCTCCCGGGTCAGCATCCACCACATCAGACCCACTGAGTGGTGACCCTGTAACCACAGCCATGATCACCGGGAGTACAGCAACTGCATAGAAACACTGCACTCATAGACCAATATATACTGGACTGCACTAGTCAAAATGCATCATTATTAGATGGCTGAGATGTGGCTCGGGTCACTATCAAACGACCATTCAGCGCGATTCAGCCCTCGTGGTTGTCAGCGAAACCCAGCCTGGTTTCTATGGCACACTTCCGACACCCGATCACTGATGAAGCAGTGTCAGGCTTTAATTGTGTGCGGTTGCCCTTCAATTCTAACAGCAGAGATTACCAATGGTCCAGATATCCGAAACAGTCACTCAAACATTTTAATTGAACCATCTTCCATGGCGCTGTGCATGCATGTCAAACTGAAAAATGCATTTGCCTGCATTTATCTTGACCCAGCAGCTCAAGTCAATTTATTTTTTTGAAAGTTTCAGAAAAAAAATTCTGATTTGTCACTGGAGCCCAAACGCCACCTTGTTATTGCAGGGAATAGCGATGTCCACGTAGCGAAGTGGAGAGTCCGTGTTGCACAGTGCAATGGTCGGGATGTTGACGTAGGAGGCCTCAGTGAGAGGCTGGTGGTCGGCCCGGGGATCCGTCACGATCAGGAGGCGGGGCTCCCTGAAGGCAGCCTGGATTTGATTGGTGAAGGTACCGGGGGTGAAGCGGCCGTGGAACGTTGTTGCACCGGTAGCCGAAGCAAACTTCAGCACAGCTCTCTATAAGGAAAAGGTTGGCAGAATTTAAAACCAGGGCAATTAACACGCTACACTATTCTGATATAGATGCGCATCCCAGGAATTTCCCTTTTAGGCAACGGAAGACTTGTGGCTCGGGTCACTATCAAACGACCATTCACCGGGACGCAGCCCTCATGGTAGTCAGCGAAACCCAGCCTGGTTTCTGTGGCACACTTCCGACACCCAAACACTGATTGATCAGTGCCAGGCTTTAATTGTGTGCGGCTATAAATATGAAAAAATAGGCGACAAGCAGGGTCAAATTAAGGCTTTGTTTTAAGTCCACAATGAACAGTGGATGGCTTGGCTGGAGCCCCTTAACAGAACATCTGATAAGCCCAATTGTGCAATGAACCTACATCTACAGGGCTTGTGAGAGGTTCTTCCATCAACAGGTCTCCGGCTGTGGTCTCAGTAAGCCCACCTGCCCCGTGTTCCTGGAGGAGATGACGCAGATGTCAGCTGGGTTCTCAATGGCCACGATGGCCCGAGCGGCCAGCAGAAGTTTTTCCCAGGTACGCCTCAGGTTGATGATGTACACACCTGGATGTCAAAATAACATTTAAAATGTCAAGTCTTCAATCAAATCAATATTCTTAGTTTGGTACTGATCAAGAAGTAAATGTGTAAATTTATCTGTGAAACATGATACATCATTCATGCCCAGCAACATAAGTCAGATGCACAAATACACATGTGAAGCCTACTAACCATCGCTTTTTCTCTTGTACACATAGTGCTCCATCTGGAAGTCCATGTTGGTTCCTCCCAGATGTGTTCCTGCAGCCAGGAACTTGAGCACATCTTCCTCCTTCATTTGAAGGACATCCAGACCTCCGGACATCGTGACCGCTTTCCCTGTGTTACGAGGTTAACGGGAAAACTACAAGGAAAAAGAGGAAAGCCAAAAAGCTGCTCAAAAACATTTCCACGTATCCGCTGTAATTTGTTGGTGAACAAGGACGCAATGAACAGAAAGATGACAAAACCGAAAGCTTGCGATCGCCATCCCAATGACTCTGGATTACAAAGTATACTTTGCACCAAGATGCGTTATTATTAGATGGAATGGTTGAGGTGTGGCTCGGGTCACTATCAAACGACCATTCAGCGGGACTCAGCCCTCGTGGTTGTCAGCGAAACCCAGCCTGGTTTCTGTGGCACACTTCCGACACCCAAACACTGATGAAGCACTGTCAGGCTTTAATTGTGTGCGGTTACCTTTCAATTCTAATAGCAGAGATTAAACAATCGTATATCCGCTATCATTTATTAGCAAAAAAAAAGGAAGCTATACCTGGCAATATGCTAAAATTGTCAACCGAGAGGCTGTAGCCGATCACCAGGATTAGGAAATTACGCCGCATTGCCATTGCTCAATATCCGAGTGACTCTTTAAAGCAAAGTCTACAATCGATGATGGACGTAAAATGAACTTATATAGTATCATTGTGACGATATACATATTATCTATCTGAATGTGCATTTAGAGAGTCGAGACAACAATTATAATATCGAATTTCATCAATTTAGAGCTCACCACGAGACAACGCCGTATGGAGTTCTGTACCGCAAGGTAAAAAGAGAGCGGATACGGAAACTACGTCATTAATATCTGCGAGGTGGGTGGGGGGGTTGCTCTGCCGGATACAGTAATAAGGAGGATCATAGAGAGAGTCGAGGCAATCAGTCGAGGTTTTTCACCATAAACATCTTATAAGATGTCATAGACATCTTATAAGATGTCTATGTTTTTCACCTGCCCAGTGATTACGAACTTGAAGTAATAAACTTGCATTGTGATTCACATTTGAATAACGATTTTGCCAGGGTGGGCTTGGACACATTTCATCAGCATCTCTTACCAGGGCCGCAAAAGTTGTGTGCATGTTTGGGAGCATTTACCTCTGAACATACTTTTTCTCTAATGAGCATCAATAAAAGACACAATAAAACATACACACAATTCAATGACAAAATCGGCTATTGCTCAGGATTTGAAACCTAATATTGATGCACTTGTCAAGTGGTAAATAGGTAAACAGTGGGTAGCCTTGTTCATACAAAATGCTGCTTCAGAGGCGTTTGTTTCGAACTAACCAGAATACAATTATCTAGAAATCCAATGAATACTTGTGGTCATATTTACTTTGAACAATGTGCAACAATATTATCAATCAGCAGCTTCATTTAAAAATAATCTGTATCAGATTGAACCTATTATTCTGCACAGCCAAATCGTTTAAATTGTTAATGGTTTGTAAGGCAGGGGATATAACTTGACCTGCGTCCTCAATAGCTTTGTCTCCAGGAATTAATTGATAGTTGGTTTGGGGATGCCAGCATTACTACACAGTAGTGGGAATGTATGGAAAGTAGATCGACTGTTATGATCACAGAAAGGGACAATTTGAAGTTATTTAAATGTTATTATGCAATGTTTTACTGTTCTGCCCACATGAGAATAAATTGGGCTGTATGTGGCCCATGAGCTAAAATTTGAAAAGTATAAATAAACCAACACTTTGTCACTTCATTACAAAAGGTAGACTTTTATATACTTTGCAAACAAACAGGTACAGGATCCACCCGAACAGTCACATACAGATCAAATGCCGACAGGTACAATGACCATACACATAATCTTCACAACAGAATATCAACAAGGAGAAGGCTATTTTACTGAAATACTGGTAATCAGTTGGTTGCAATTTATTTTGGCACAGGTCAGATGACAGGAATTAGGTGTAAAGACGGGTAAACATAAATATAAAGAAAGAATACATAGTTTAATAATGTTAACCCTATCATACTTATTTGTTTAGAAGTATGTTAAGGTTTTTTGTTGTACTTAATTTTAGTTGATCAATCACATCAGTTGATCACTTCTTGATGAACTCTTCACTCCTAATGTTTCAATCCAATCAGCATTTCCATTCCAAATTCCTCCCTGATTAATGTGATTATTTGTTTAGTATTAATAAACTTCAATCAAGTAATAGCCTTATATAGCAAATATTATTGGTCTTTTTGATTATTCTTTTTTTACAAATCTTGGAGAAACCATACAGGACTATGTCAGGAATAATACAGATGGGCTAATCATACTTAGTACCATCCTCACATCAGTGCTTAGTTCAAACAGTGTTTCCAGTGTACCACACAATTCCTAGTCAGTCATTTTATAAGCAATCTGTTTAATTCTGCCACCACCTGTTCACATTAAACTGTGAAATCAAAGTGCGTTCATGAACATGTAGCAAATGTCATTCAAACTCTAGTCATGTGCCATTGCAAAACCAAAAGCAAACTCTACTTTTAAACAACCCTAATCCTTCAGTGTGACTATTGGAGTGTTAGGAAGCCTATAGAGGTTAGCATAGCGGAGCATTTAGTTTAATTATGTTAACTAGTACAACCTATCATTTTTACCCAAAACACACAGCAGTCCAGCTCACTGGGCGATTGTCTGAGCATGAAGCTAAAAATAACAGAAAACTCTCCACCAGTTAATAAATAAATATATAGGCAGTGGATAAATGCACTTTATAAATATGGCGACAGCAAGGATTGTTCTCCATCAGTAAAATTATAATCAAAAAATTAAAAAAATGTCTTCTGGGTCATTTTTGGTACAAAGTATACCAGTTTGGAGAGTCTGAATTGGTCTCCCAAACGAGTGAAAGAGTCCATACCATTTCATATCGTCACAGGGTTGGGTTATACATTACGTAAGAGGTCAGCGATGCTGCTTAGCATCCTTGGCATGGAGGTTCACAAGTAGACATCGTAAAACCACATCAGGTGTCATCAGGATCAGGATCACAAACTCACAACGTTGAGGCTTTCCTTTCCAAATTTTGAAACAATACATTGAAACATGGACACAACCCTGTCGCCCCTGTATTCTCTCCTCATGCCAATCCTTTAGCCTCCACTTCCCACTAGCCAGCTAACCGGCTAGCAACCAGAATGCACCGATTCAGGACTTGAGGCCCATCCGCGCCATCAGCTGCTCATAGACGGTCCAAGCCATGGCGGCCATAAGCGTGCGCCGCAGAGACCTGGGCACAGCCCCTCTGAAGAACCCCCGTAGGCCGTTCTCCTGGGGAGGGGAGGGATGGAAGACATGTGAGCACTTAGCATGATGGACACTACAACTACTCAGCTCCATACAATATGGCCAACAGCAGAGTACAGGCATCAACGCTGTTCTCCCGTCCCTTTTTTTTTTTTTTTTTTAATAATCGCAAAAAGATTGTGTTGATACAAATTCAGTGACAAATGTATGTATACACATGCATACAAAAATACCAAAATTTTCCTTCTGAAATAGTACATGGCTGTTCATTCTACCTTGAGCAAACAAGTAGACATAAATACATACAATAAAAATGCAGGCAAGATCCAATCTTGATCTAGATCTAGATAAATTTCATGACGTTTCTTATTTACTAATGCTGAATAATACTATTAGCAATTGTGAGTAATAATGCGAGTAAAAGTTAGGGCAGGAAAGGGCCATACGTTGTAGATGAAGTAGATAGCCTGTGACGTGCTGTAGTGCGAGGCGCTGACTTGGATGTGTGTCTTCACCACGTCGGCAGGCTGGGTGACCAGGGAGGCCAGCACACCAGCCACCACCCCACAGCCAAAGTTCACCAAGGGGACAAACACTGTGCCGCTCCCGTCTGGTTGTGGAAAAGACATCACTTAAAACACTTAAAGGACAGAGGTCAGGAAACCCCCAAATTAAATTTAAGACCTTTATGAAGTAATACTAAAGCCGAGGTGGTCGCAGAACAGCTTTTCTAGCTTAGGCACACTTTTTTTTGTCCCGCTCTGTGATAATTCTTTTAAAATATGTTCATTGTTTTCAAGCATAACATTGCCACCTATTGGTGGCAAACCTTTCACCCAGTTTCCCTCATCCTTTAACCTCGCCTCCATTATCCAAAATGGTACACCCAGAATCCCTCATCCTTTAACCTGTCTCCCTAATCCATTCCTTCACAACATTTGTTTTAACCATTAGATTGTCACGATCGACATTAAAGTGTACAAGGAATAGTGTAAATATTATATTTTAAATAATATGTGGGTGACGTTCCTACCAAGTTGTTGACCATGGATAATATGGAATTCACTTCCACCTGCTTCTAGTTAAAAAGTCAGCAAGCATACTAAAGCTGATCCACGTCTGCATTCCTTACCGGTTTCTTACAGTTCCAGGACATGCAACACATCCTGTGTTCTCACAACTCGGCTAACTAGCACTGGCTACTGAGAAACATGCTCCATGAGTGGGGTGTGGCCAACGTCGCCAACCAAGTCCCCAACTAGTCGGTTGTGTGGGCGTAGCATTGGGGTCCTCACCGGGAGGCAGGGCTCTCTTGGCCTGGCTGTAGAACATGACGTAGATGCCAGAGAAGGGTGCGTCTCTGAGCAAGGTGGCGGTCAGTCCGGAGAACAGAGCCCTGATGCCCTCTGTCTGGTACATGCTCCTCACAGCCCCGGCCATGCTCACATAATTGTATCGGCCGCTCTGGAACACAAAGCACGAGTGCGTTGGTCAGAAACAAGAAGCAAGATATGATATGAAATCTGCGCACCAATCTAGTACTATGTGATAATATCTCTGCCCTTTTAGTAAGGTTCAGGGAATCAATCTAGCGGTTCAGGAGAAACTTAAGGGGGTAGGGATGAGCCCGAAGCCTGGTAAAAACATCAGTAGTAAATACTACTGATGTGCAGTACTGTGGGCTGACCTCATGTGAACAGTAATGTGAACAGTAATGTGCAGTTCTGTGGGCTGACCTCATATGAACAGCTATGTGAACAGTAACGTGAACAGTGATGTGCAGTTCTGTGGGCTGACCTCATGTGAACAGCTATGTGAACAGTAATGTGAACCATAATGTACAGTTCTGTGGGCTGACCTCAAAGCGTGTCTTGATGACAGTGACGGGCAGCATGCTGACCCCGGCCACGGTGCGGGCCCCAGCCCCCAGCAGGACAGCCTGACCGGCGTTGGGGGCCTGGTCCTGAAAGTAGTGCTGCTTCAGGGAGTAGAAGGTGCTGAAATAGATGCCCACCCCGGGGACACATCGGACAAAGGACTGGCCAGACGGGAGAAGGAGGAAGAGGAGGAGGCCATAGAGGGAGGAGAGGAAAAAACATAATTGAGCTTAACATTTATATTAAAGGGGTAACATATTCCTTATCTAGGTAGGTTCAGGGAATCTAATTTGCCTGTCAATCACAGGTGCTTGAATGCAACACTTCTCATTGGGGGAGAAACATGGAAACAAGGGTGCAGAGAATGAGGGGGCATTTTGTTTATTTTCCAAAAACTTGCTCTCTCTTTCATTGCAATTTGAAACCGTACCTAGAGCAGCTTTAACTTAAGTAAACAAAAACAACACACATGGCCAGCTACTCACTGGTGAGACACCTTTCCACAGGCCAAAGACGTTTTCTGTCCTGATGACGTGAAGAAACACGCTGAACATCCCCACCTGTGAAGCCCTGATGGAGGAACATACAGATTAGACCAGTGCAGACACCTCATGCACAGGCACACAGAACGACCCGTACAACCACACATGATCACATCAAAGGAAGCTAACTCACCAAATGCTACCCACTGTCCACTGTCTACCAACATACTGACAACCCTATGTTCGTCCATAGATTTGGGCTCTAATTGAATGACATTATATGTAGATATGTCATACTACAAAAAGAGAGAGACACAGAAAGCCAGGATGTGTGCCTCGTATTGGTAACAATTCCCTTTTCTTGTGCTTGCTGGAATTGCAGCTCAGCAGCTAGCCAGCATAATTACACAGTGCCGGTGACTCAAATTGGCCTATATAGGCCAACCAAGAGAATAGCACTGCCTGTACGATTTGGTTAGCAACACAGAGTATACAACAGGAGTGGCTGAATTCAAGGAATCTTGTATTTACACAGCATGTGTTTGTATGTATAGTGAAGAGTGTGTGGCAATACATGCATGCTAAAATGTGACAAGCTAAATCATCATCAGTCGATAGCCGATGTTTTGGCCCTCCACACATATAGTCTATCGGCATGCAACTGATAACTGCTCAAACATGATGGGTCAATACAACTCTGACAACAAACGGAGCACCTCCGATACCAAACCGTTGCTTACATATTCAGCTGCAGTTGCCTTCATATGCATGTGCAGATATCTGTTAAGCAAGCTTTAGAGGCGTAAGCAGGAATGCGTCTTTGTGTCAGTGGCCACATGAACCCACCCTGGCTTGACATTGCCCTGCAGTGTCTGCAGACGGGTCTTCACCAGATCCAGGGGCTGGAAGAGCAGCGTAGAGCAGGTGCCACTCAGAGAGCCACACATGAAGGCTTTCAGCGCCGGGTGAGCCTGAGAGACACAAAGAGAGAGAACATTTAAATAAAAAAACAATAGGCTGACAATGTATAACCAGCAACCAGCTGTTGATTATCAGGTGATTATAAGTATATAAACATGTGGAAAGAAGAACCTGGGTGCGAAAGTTTTCTGAGGAAGAAAATCTCTCTATTTTTATTTTTTTTATATTATGTATAATGTATAATATTACTACTGGTCAGTAGACATAGTATCAATACAGACATACAGAGGGGACAGACAGGTAGATATGTTCCAGACAAACTAGTTATCCAGCTGAGCTTATGGCTGAGAGTAACGATTCACAATGAGAATTTAGAATTATTTTTACACCCGTATCTTACATTTAATCTAAACATAACAGGTCAAGCATATATTTTACTAGCATACCTTTGATTATGCGACTGTGAAAGGATTCCATAATATCCTCTATCTTTCCGCTCAGTGGTAAAAACATTTTTCGTTTGTGGTCCTTTGTCCACAATAACATGGCAGGCATTTACAGAGAGCAAAACCCCCACAGAACCAACTGGAGTTGATGCAGATGTGCAGAGACAATCTACACACACCCACACAGTGAGTTACACAGACACATTGACTCATCCTTGGTTGCATGCCTCATGGACAAACCTAAGCAAAAGGCCACCAGACACAGACATGGATGGAAGACAGACAGACAAGACCACAAACATAGCTCATCTGTAGCATGTATAGAAAGATAGACATACAGCACATCACAAGATAAATTCATAATAGGTGAACAAATTAATGGAATAGCATTGAACAGAAGAATAGCACGAATTAGGTTCAGGTCAAGCTGCAGTCTGAACACATTTATATGCCTAAAGAAAATCACATGTTTCACACATACACATACTGACCACTTGAACACAGGTCAACAGAAATATTTACAAGCACACACTCACACATAATACCTTTGCCAGGCTGCCTGAGTCGCTGGTTGCAGAATCCTGACTTCCTTGCATCTCTCCTTCTTGCCCCTCTAGCCCTCGCTCTCTCTGGTGTGGCTGCCGCTACTGTGTCAACATAAGACAGGGTAAACCTCCATCGCGCTGCTTCTGCCTTCTAGCCTACCTTACCTCATGCAATCCCCCCTATCTCAGTAATAATGCTTTGTCCCCAGCTCTCTGCTGTGACTCTCCCCCTCTCTCTGAGCTGAGCTGAAGCGGCAGATGAATCCACTTCACGTACCTTTTCGAGGGGATTCTATTGATGTGTTGTGTGACACGCACACATGCACGCACTGCTGCACACTTTGCTTATAATCCAGCACAGCCACGTTCTGCTATCGTGTAGTGGTGTGACTCGTGTGTGTGTGTGTGTGTGTGTGTGTGTGTGTGTGTGTGTGTGTGTGTGTGTGTGTGTGTGTGTGTGTGTGTG
>JAOPUD010000117.1:8807496-8818692 GCA_027122715.1 Trisopterus minutus
GTGTGTGTGTGTGTGTGTGTGTGTGTGTGTGTGTGTGTGTGTGTGTGTGTGTGTGTGTGTGTGTGTGTGTGAATGTAGGTCATGCAGAACGTTTACGTTTCAGTCATATGGATTCTGCCTAAAGACTTGTTCTAAATAATCTTGACAGCCTTCATGTTGTATTTCTGTGGTTGTAGGGACTAAAACGAGCTTCAACATCACAAATAGGATGCTGATTATGCCAAATATCTCAGCAGTCTGCACCGTTCAATTATAAACAAGGTTATTTGAGGTATTGACTAAACCACAATCACGACAAAGGATAAAATATGCAATTATACAACCACTCAACAATTACCATTGCCACCTCCATTTGACTGGTGGATGGGGCTCGGCGTCCTGAGGTTTTGAGGACGTCGTATGAAAGTCTCTTCTCTATAGCCGTGTATATGTAGATTGGTGGCAGCCTTTAAACCAAACATTTGGATTAATGACACTTTCTTACGTAGCTTCAACTCCGTCCTTACATTAGCAGGAGAGGAACCTCTCCTTGTGTTGATGAACTTCACAAGGACAGTGTGAATATAAGCAACATAAAACACGGCAGCAGGTTCGTTGTAGTAACGTTCTACCGAAATCTACCGAACAACATCCTTTTCTGGGGTACCGTGTAGTTTAACACCCGAGCTCTACCGACAGTTATCAACGTTAACCTTTCATATATACTAGCCGCTGATAGCATACGTGCAACTTTAGCCACGACGCTACGCTTTAGTGTCAACCCAAATGCCCCTCTTACCCGACATACGCCGGTTATATGGCCCCTCTCGCCTTGAAGCATGACATCTTGTGTCCCACAAACTCATGTGAATAAGCTGGTCGCTGTCGTTAGCATTAGCCGCCGGCCGGTAGCTGCTGTCCGTAGCGGTGTGTAGTCATGAGTGGGAGCTAGCTAGACCGCCGGGTTAGTTCCTTTAGCAACCTTTTACAGGTGAATTGGTTACGCTGCGAGTGTTATGATTAATATATTACTTTCTTAACCAAGCACGAAGCTGTCATTTTATCAAAATTGATTGATAGTTACGGTGGTCGTCATAGAGGACGGAACCTGCGTACCAGCAACTACACCGCTGGCGGCTCGCCGCTGCCCACCCAAGTCCTCATGAGGTGCGGTGGCGCACCTCGTCCTGACGATGGCGCCGTTGGAACAACACGGACACGTCTTTGCACAACATAATCAAATTAGGGATGTTAACGACTCAGTATATATTTTTTCAATTCGAATCCGCTTTTTAAATAATAAAAAAAGATTTTCCGATTTCTATTTTTAGAACCGACTTGACCACGAGTCGAGAATCGATCGTTGAGTCGACACATTTTTAACATCCCTAAATCAAATAGCGAAGAGCGACAATTCACAGATGTCAATAACAAAGTTGAATATTCTCTATTAAAAGGGCACAATCATTTTACAGTTTAATACAAAATGAATGCAAAATAATTGAGCAGACTTTAAATCGATTTATTTCCCTTAGCGTTGATGAAATTAGAAATTTGCATTAGATGGCATTGAAAAGGAACAGTGGATCAGTGACCGTCCTGAACTTGCAAACACGTGGTATTCAACAGCAGTGAACGTCCTTTTGTGCAGAAGGAAATCTTGACTGCAATGCTAAAAGTTAATACAGAAGTAAAGTAAGCCTAAATACATAACCCACCACCAAAGATGACCAAAGGAAACCATGATTGACAAGCTCATCAGCCCTAAACTGGCTGTATTGAAAGAGTGAAACTACACCAATTGTGATCATGTCCTAGCATCTGTGCAACTCATTAGGTTTGACTGTGTTTTCAACCATTGTTACTAAATGTCATTTAGTATCTTACTGTGTCGAAGCACCCAGAAACACCCAGGTCATTATGTGCAAAACAAAACAGTGATTAACAGTGGCTTAAACAGCATTTGACGCATCTTTATAAACTCATATGGCTTGTTAAAATAGTAGCAGGATTGCTACTATACTAATACAATTTCAATCTCTTTCCATCAAGTACAAACATAAAGCAGGAAAGTGTATTTTATATAGGATGAAGCGTTGTGGAAAAAAATATACCTTTCATTCGGGTGGAGAAGGGAAGATATTTGGCAGAGATATATGCACTTTTTTTTTTCCAAAAAAAAAAAAGAAAGATAACTCAAGGCTGTAGTATTTAAAGGTATACCAATGGCTAGATAATTTCATAAAAGCAATTTTTGTTAAAAATGTTGAATATGAATCCCAACTCATAGGTTGGTTCTCAGTGTGGACCCTCAAGGTTTCTCTATCGGGGGCTCGGATGCTTCACTCTGCGCGTCTCCCTCCTCATCGCTTTCCAGGCCGGAGCGAGTGATCAGGCGGTTTAAGTTGTAGGGCAGGTCCCCCCGTCTAACACAGACACAGACACAGACGCAGACACACACAATGAGCACAGAAATTTGCGAGGACATCTTAAGATGCGACATCAGATGATTGCTGATCACCATTACACAGTTGAGGAATACAACCACAAAGGGTATATGCTGTATGATGATAAGTAGATGATTAATAGGGAGAAATCCATATTTGTACACTATACATTCTGCAGTACACACGCCACATTCTACATTACAGAGTACACATTATGCAGTACAGAGTACTCATTCTACGGTCCACAGTACACATTCTGAGGCACAGAAGACACATTCTGCAGCGCACAGTACCCATTCTGCAACATGTCCCGTTCATAGGCCTCACCTGAGCTTGCCCCGCAGGGAGCTGACCTCCCGGGTCATGGAGTCGGCCGACTCGCTGACGTCGTCCAGGTCTCTCTGCAGCTTCCTGCGGTTGGCGTTGGCTCGGGTCACCTCCTCCTCAGACTCCTCCAGCTGGCGCTTGAGCTGCCGCATGCGGGTGTTGAGCTTGTCGGCCTGGGTGAGGAGGGTGATGATGGTTCAGGGTATGGTAGAGGTACCGGTAGACCCCAGGGGTCAGCAGGGGACACACCCACACCCACACCCACACCCACACTTTGATGATTTCAATGAGGTGGCTGGTTGAGTGGGTGAGGAAGGCTGACCTGGTCTTTGTACTGGTCTGTGTTGCGCTTCTCGTCCTCCACCTGTAGCAGCACTTCCTTCAGCTTCTTCTCCGTCCGGCGGACCTGTCTGGAGGACTGCTGCCGCTCCCTGCCACAACAACGGCAAACAAACGGTGAGGAAGACAAACCAAAGCTACCTTTCTTCCTCATCTCAATTATTTTCTTTTACTAAAAACAAAAAAACACATGGACATGGAACAACTAGGCATCTTATCTAATATTATAATATTTAGACAAATCTACCCACATAGATAAAGGTTTTCACTGATGTATCCAAAGCCATGCCAAAATTTAAATGATCCTGAACTATTGAGAGGCTTTGGTGGCCTCAATGATGCATCCTCTGGGGTCACTCACTTTGACTCCACGTCCAGCTGTTCCTCCAGTTGCAGTATCTTGGCCTCCAGAGCCAAGATGGAGGTCTTGTACTTGAGCTTGATGGCTCCCTCCAGCTCCCCGAGCTTCAACTTCAGCTCCTTGTTCTGCCGCTCCAGCTGGATGCGGACCCCCTCCAGGCGCTGGGCGGCACTGCGCTCCGTGGACACCTCCCCGGTCAGCTGGTCATTCTGGGACCAGACACAAGGCACAGAAGTGCGAGCCAGTGAGTTAAGTGTGTACCTACTGAGTAATTATATATATACATACACACAATACTACTGTATAAACAATACTACTGTAGCTGGGACTGTGCTGGCTAGTTCTGTTTTGTTTTCCACTTTGTGGAAGTGGAAGCTACTGGTTCAGCAATGTGATTCATGATACTCAGCCACTTTCAGTTATTGTCCACTAGGCCGCCCTCGTTATAGTTGTAAAGGCAAGCAACATGCCTTTTTCCAAGCTTTGGATTTTCATGTCATTGCCACCACTGATCAACAAGCTGCTCTCGTTATAGATGTAAAGGGGAAGCAACATGCCGCCAAGCCACCCGCGTTATAGTTGTAAAGCGGAAGCAACATGCCTTTTTCCAAGCTTTTGCTTTTCATGTCGTTGCCACCACTGATCAACAGATTACACTCAATAATAACAACTGTAAGTTACGAGACATGTTGCGGCATTGGCTCACCTGCAGCGTGGTCCTCTTCAGCCGGTCGTTCACCATCTCCGTGTTGACCTGCTCCTCCTCCAGCTCCTCCTCCAGCTGCGCGATACGAGCGTCCTGCCTCCTCTTCTCATCCGCAGCCAGAGACCTATGGAGGAGAAGAACAGCCATGGGTCATCTTCGGTTTGTCTTAAGTCTTTTGATCCATTGGGATTGCAAATCAAGACAATTTGTTAGAACTTTGAAGAGAACTTGAGAAGGTGCTCTGACGGATATTTTTTATATTTAGTTTGAAACAGTACACATACACATGCATATGAGTGCATGGTGTGTTTAATTCATCGGTGCATGCAGGATGTTTTGGACGGTGTGGTGTAGCTATTGAAGTGTGTGGGATCATACAGCTTGGTGTTTAGGCTGCTCATCTCCTCCTGAAGCTCATCCCTCTCCGTCTGGACCTGTCTCTTCGTCCTCTCTGCAGACGACAGGTCCTGAGAGCACAAGACATGAGAACGAGAGCATGAGTTCCCCCACATACAACCACATCGGACTGTGAGCCTTCCATTTGATGGACCGTAACATAAACCTTTTTTTTTTAAAGCTAGGTAAAAAGGTAAGCAATCTATTTTTTTTACCATATTTCAAATTCTCATTACATCAATAATTCAAACGCATTAACCAAAAATCTGATGTCTCTGGCAGTCGCAGCCCTGAAATTAGCCCATACCGTCATTTAATTTGGCCTTGAACGAAAAGACGTGCGCACATATTTTCCTGTCAAGGCACGTGATTGGATAGGCAGTGGCTTGCGTTGTTGCATGTAAACAACCAATAAGGGCCCGAGTGTGAGCATGTGGTGCCATCGGTACCTCCTGGTACTGCATGGCATCGGCCTCCATGGTCTTCATCTTCTTCTCGTTCTCCTTGGCCTCGTTCAGGGCCTCGTCCCGGGACACGCGCAGCTCATCCATCTCCCGCATCTGCTCCTTCATCAGCACCTGGGGCACAGACACGCAGAGAGCATCAGCATCCGCTCCATGGCCATAGCCTGCTGCTAATGCCAAGCTGTGGGCAAGGGCTGTTGGCCCTCTGGTTGGCAGCTTAACGGCAACTTGTAGCGCAGCTAAATCCACGCCCACCTCAAAGGCTTTTGAAGGAGCCCTGTGCATCTTCTTGTTCCCCGTTGCCATCAAGTAAATTATGTTTTTGGGCATTACAGAGATGTAAGCCAAGCCCATAAAAATACCCATGCATTTATTAAAGGCTTCCTAACAAGCATTTAACTCATGCTTCATGCTTAATGTGTGTCCAGTCATTCAAGAAAAATATCATATAAAATCGGCTCTGTGAGATTTGGGGTTTTGCCAAAAGTACGCTTCCCACATAATTAAAAGTACAGACATGGTGATAAATGAATGAGTGAATGGGTCTGACCTGGAGCTTCTTCAGGTGCCTGAGGGCTTCGTCACGGCCCTTGTTGGCAGAGTCTATCTGAGCCGCCATCTCGGCCAGGTCCAGCTCCAGCTTCTTCCGGCCCGACATGGCCTGGGAGCGCTGGCGCCGCTCCTCCTCCAGCTCCAACTCCATCTCACGCACCTGCCGGACCCCAGACCCACCGTCAGGACACCGCCCCCTCTTCGAATACACGCTGCACATTTCATTGCCTCACTGTTTGTGTGTTGTTATTTTTCCTTATTTCTATTCTCTATGTAGTAGTATGTTTCCATCTTGAGCCAAGCACCTGTGACCAAAAAAAAAAGTATAACGTTCTCTATAGTTAGTATTATAGTAGTTAGTATAGATAGTACAGTACTGTGTAGTATCGCTATACCGTCCACTCTATCCAACGTGAGTGAGTACTGTATCGTATATATTGAAGCTATACCATCCACTCGATCCAATGTCATTTAGTGAATGAGTGAGTACGGTACTGTATAGTGAAGCTATACCATCCACTTGATCCAATGCCACTCGAGTCCTCCATCTGCCTCACCTGCTTGACCAGGGCCCTCTTCTTCTCCTCTCCCATCTCGTCGCGGGCCAGCAGGTCGCGGTCGAACTGGGCCTTCATGGCCTGCATGTTGACCTCCAGGCGCAGCTTAGCGTCCTCGGTGGCCTGCAGCTCGTCCTCCAGCTCCTCCAGCTGCACCCGCATCTCCTCCACCTGCTGCTCCATGCCGCGCTTTGCTCGCTCCAGCTCGTGGACCTGAGGAGAAGGTGGAGGAGGAGGAGAAGCGTTAGGGGATTTAGTCTCCCAATGTTCAACAGAGGAGATCATTATGATTATGAGGACTAAACCACAAAGACAACTTTCTACGACTGAGATGGCAGTTCCCAACGGAAACCAAGCAAAATGGCGCGCATGCCGCTCCTACATTCTTGCCGACGTCGTCCTTGGAGGAGACCAGGTCTTCCATCTCGGCCTTCAGCGTCTTGTTGGTGCGGTCCAGATCGTCCTTCAGGCACGCCATGGCCTCCAGCTCGCGGGTCAGAGCCAGGGCGCGGGTCTCCTTCTCCCGGGCCTCCGCCTCCGCCCGGTCACGCTCCTCGGCGTACTTGGTGGAGTTGGTCTTTTCCTCCGCCAGCATCTAGGGAGGAGGAGGGACCAGAGGGAAGGTTTAGGTTTAGCAGTGAAATAACCTCATTGAGAAGCACTCAGACGTATTCAGGCGAGGGACAAAAAATTGTGACGATGGGAAAATAAAAAACGATAATAAATGGAGCTTGACAGCAACCTTGGGCTTTGCAATTAATCAAATTTTTTATCACGATCTCAAAACAACTTTAAAATAGATAATATATCTATATATTTTTTTTATATATATTTATTTTAATTCATTAAAAAAATTGCAGAAGCGCTGGATACATATTTGTACATTACTTTTCGATTTGAACATTTTGTGTATTTTAAGGGGGAAATTTGAGTGCTCAGATACAAAGTGTTTATTTTGAGAGAAATTCTGAATAAATACATCATGTTTTCAAGCAAAAAAAATAATAGTTTGAATAATCTTGATTTCAATATTGACCAAAATAATCATGATTATGATATTCCATAATCGAGCGGCCCTAAAACAACCTTTTAAAATCCACCAAAATAAACATTGAAAACGATATAGTTACAGTCTGAGTTCATTCCAACCACACACACACACCTGGTCAAACTTCTTCTGCTTCCTCTCCAGGTTGGAGACGATCTGCCGCAGGTGGTCCTGGTCCACCATGAGGTCGTCCAGCTCCTGCTGCACCCGGGTCTTGGTCTTGTCCAGCTTGTCGTAGGCAGAGCTCTTCTCCTCCAGCTGCTGCACCACGCCCTCCAGCTCCCGCTGCGTCCGCTTACGGCCCTCCTCAGAGCCCTCCAGGGTCAGCGCCTCCTGCTCCACCTTCTTCTTCATGTCCGCCAACTGAGAGGAGGAGGGGGGAAAACATAGATTGGGAATCATGTGACTATTTGGATAGGCATGTCTTTTCATGCATCAATGAATGAGCAATGTTTTTGTCTTTAGAACTACGGATGAGAAAAGAGAAGATGAGGTGATTTGATGTTTAAGTAATGAGGTAGAGGCTTAAGAGGCTCATAAACCTACCCGTAAGGGGAAGAAACTGTCACTAGCATGTACCGTAGAGGAACCAATGTGTCCGTTTTAATTTGAGGTTAGCCGATTGAGATGGATCCTGTATTTTTCGAAGTTGATCCAATGGGAAATGTTTGGGATATAAAGTGAGTTGAGTTGTTGACATGAACCTGAGTACAGGTAGTGATGGGTGGAAACACAGGCCTTTAAACAAATAGCTCCATAGCTCCCGTTTTTCCGGGAACACCTTTAAGAGGTCCAACGGTAACTTGATCGGATAGGATCATAACAGTTCAAACAAGTCAACAAGCCAACAAATCGGTTAACTCTTGGGTTAAACATGGCAATTAAAATAGTAGTTCCCTGATCTGGCGCTGGAGGGTTTGAGGCAGGGTGGTGGTGGTGTGTGCACCTTGGGGGGGGGGGGGCGGTGGGGGGGGGCGAGGGGTGTGTGTCAGACTGACCTGGGTCTGCAGGGTGGCCATCTGCTTCTCCACGTTCCTCTTGCTTTCCTCCTCCTCCTCCAGCATCTCCCGCAAGTTGTTCTGCTCGTCCTCCATCTGCCGAAGCCGCGTGTTCACCGCCAGCTTCTGCCTGGTCTCCTCCTGAAGCAGCTCCTACACACCACACATGCACACAGGTGGGTGAACAACACAACATCTGGAGAGTGTGTGTGTGTTAGGTATAGATAGGCAGGCTAAGCTACGTGACTTGCTTTTAACACATGGAATAAACCCGCCTGTCACCATGCTTAATGAACAAAAACATGTAGAGGGAGGACAAAGTTATAGCAGAGTGAGTGAGTGAGTGAGTGAGTGAGTGAGTGAGTGAGTGAGTGAGTGTACCTGTGTATCTGCCAGCGTGGACTCCACAAAGGAGCAGTCTTTGCTGGCCTTGATGCCGTTGCTCTCCGCCTCACTCAGCAGACTGCTGACGTTATCCAGCTCGGCCTAAAGACAAGAGTAACAAATACATGTTGGGATTCCCGATAACGAATGAGCGTGACAATGAGAAACTTAGCCTGGGGTTCAACAGGAGGAAACGACTCCACTGTCAATTCATTTTCATCATCATCACCAACATCGCCCCCCCCTGGAACCAGTACTCGTAACTTATCTTCACTACAGCATTAAAATACTCCAGGATCTAAAGAAAACGTTTCAGCCTTCCGTCACCCAACATCTCCCCCCCACTTCCAGCCAACCCACTATCGGCGATCCCAGCTCCTCCGAGGTGTCACTGCGATGCTCTGGTGTGACGCTCACCTGCATCTTGGTCGTCTTCTCGGCCAGCTCGATCCTCTGGCGCTCGCTCTCCCCGTGCTTGACCTGCAGCTCCTGCAGCTGGGACTCCGCCTTCTTCCTGCGACTCTCAGAGTCACCCTTGCTCTGGGTCAGGGTCTTCATCTCGATCTGCAGCTCGTTCCACTCGCTCTCCAGTGCCTGCTTGGTCTTTTCCACAGACGCCTTGTTCTGTAGGGTGAAGCATCACAACATCCGTTTAACTGAAAGTAAACTTAAAGCCATGTCTCCTTTTCGGATGAGTGAATCAATTGAAATAAAAAATAAAAAAACATCCAAAGAAGGCATAACAATTTTGCATCCTTAGATCAGTGCTCACCCTCTTGGCCTGTTCCAGCTGCTCGTTGAGCTCATCAAAGGCCTGGTTGTGTTTCTGTCTCATGTCGGCCATTTGCTGCTCGTAGACCTTCGCTTCATCATCCAGCGTCTTCTTCAGTTGAGAGACCTCCGTCTCACGCTTAGATCTGAACATGGATTAGAAGTAATGAATGGAAGGCGCAGGACAATAGCAGTCCTTTGGTGCCCTCTAGTGGTCAGAAATAAATGAATGCAGCTTTCACTTAATATTAACATGGGACTAAACATGAGTAGATAACTGTCAAAAAAAAAGTACAAATAACCAACCACACTATAAGCATGCACCTAGCATGCATCTAGCATGCATGCTATGTTGTCCAGAAGGCACGCCCATCCTCGTACCTGAGCTCCTGCTGGGCAGCGGTAGAGTCCAGCGTGTCCTCCAGCTCTGTCTTCAGAGCCTCCAGCTCCTCTCCCAGGTCCCGGCGGTACTTCTCAGCTTTGGCGCGGGCCTGCTTCTCCAGCTCCAGATCCTCCTGCAGCTCAGAGATCTGCGCCTCCAGCTCTCGGATGTTCTTCTGGGCCAGGTTCTTGGCTGAGGCCTCTTGCTCGATCCTAGAAGGTGACGGCAGCAGAGGGGGAAGAACAATGGGTTCGCCGTGATATGTTTTTATGTATCTGAAATCATTCTTTTTCATTAATCCTTATCTCAGAAGGGTATGGTGATGTGATCTAGGAACAAACAATATTACAAGCAACGGTTGCCAATCAGTTTCCCAAATCAAAGTATTCCAACTGTTACTGGATTACTTCTAGTGGTGTCATAGGAAAAATAAGTTTCTCCACAGTATAACTGTAGATACTGCTCTAATACTTTACATACAGTTAAACTGTGGAGAAGCTATGGTACGATTTGGACCAGGCACATCCCCCTGCTTACCTGGCGAGGGCAGCCAGAAGCTCCTCCTCCTTCTTGGCCAGCTGGGCTTTGAGATCGGCGATCTGAGCCTGGAGGTCTGCGATCTGGTCGTGGAGATCGGTGGAGTCCCCCTCCAGCTTCCGACGGCCCTTCTCCAACTCCTGCCGCGACTTCTCCTCCTTCCTCAGGCGGTCTGAGGGACAGAGAAAGCAAAAGATATAGATATATATTGACGAATATAAAAATATATTGTTGACGATCATATAAATATATTGTTGACGATCATATAAATATATAGTTGACATACATAGCCATATATTGTTGCCGTCATATAAACATACTGCTGGCGTATATAGATTACGTAGAAATAGATTGACGTAGAAATAGATTTGGATGTCTCTTACCTTCCAGGTCGGTGATCATAGCTTCGTGTTTGTTCTTGAGCTTCTGCAAGCTCTTGGACTTCTCCTCCTCCTCAGCCAGGTTGGTGGTGAACTCGGAGATCCGCTCCTCCAGATGCTTCTTCTCCTGAACACGGGTAGAGAGTGGTCAGGGTGGGACGCTCATGACCGAGTCTAAATCACATCCAAGTTGTTTGGAATCTATCGTGTCAACCACTCATGTATGACGCATGAATCACTGTTTAAAATAATGACATTAATTATTGAATCAATTGATGTGCATGGCATTTCCTGGATCTCTAGACATTATTTTAGGACAAGCAACTGAATAGTAGCGCGGTATAGAGGCCGCTATAGTGTATTCACCTATAGTCTGCATGTAAGTAACGGCAGACTTGTAGAACATGAAATCCAACGTTAAACCACACATAAAAACAAAAATCATAATCATATGTCATATCGCAATATTTAAAGAATGGCAAAACGTGTCGTATCGTCGCTCACATATCTTTATACTATCGTATTGTGAGGTCCCTACCGCGACTATCCCCTCCCCCCCCCCCCCCTC
>JAOPUD010000117.1:8821222-8833598 GCA_027122715.1 Trisopterus minutus
ACACACACACACACACACACACACACACACACACACACACACACACACACACACACACACACACACACACACGGTACCTTGGTGAAGAGCCTCCACCACTGCCAGTTCCTCAGCTTCAGGTAGGCCACACAGTTCCTCTGGATCACCTTCATGGCCGTCAGCTGCTGCTGCCGCTTGGTGAACGCTCTGGAGGGAGAGAACAAGGCGGTGAGCGATGAAACACGACCTCTTGTCACGCTTCTGGCGACAAGAGGTCTTTTGGTGAAGCTTTGATGAAGCTTTTGGTTTATTGGGAGCATATTCATGGGAGGACACACCGCCAGACTTCCAACGAATGTTCAGGACTTTTATGGTCACATTGCAGGCACAAACATCAGAGGACAAAAATAAAAAAACACAAACAAAAATGGGGTTCTCACTGGCATTGACACATTTTGGCTAGGGTTTATACAAACGCAAAACGATACGGGGCCTCCTCGTTGTAGAGAGGAAGGGGGCCGTCTCTAGGTGCAGATAATAGGCTTATCAAATGATCTAGGGATAAAGCGGCTTGTACACAAGTGCAGGGAGTAATCTAATGCAGCTGTTAGCGTACTTGCGAGCCACGTAGCCACGGCACCAGGCCTGGAAGTTGATGATGACGTCGGTGACCTTCATGTCCCGCTCCTCCTCAAGGTGAGCCAGGACTCCGGCCCGGAAGAACACCTTGCTCTGGCCGATCCGGTACAGGTTAGGGTCCAGCTCCAGGGCTTTGATCTGTCCGGGAGAGAAGAACAGGACTCAGGATACACTCCCCGTCTTAACTCGTGATTGAATGCAAATATCGCAATACAACAATACTAATAATATAAAATGATTAAAAAATAAAAAAATGTCTTTATGCACATGTGACGAATCTTACCATGAGAACACATGCTTGCTTCCCGTCCATGAAGCCTTTGGGGATAGAGTTGGGAGTCAGGATCTCATACCTGTAAGACAGTGGACATAAAATTAGAACATAAAATGATGCATCGGCCCACAGACCTTGTCTCTCCCTCCATGTCTGTGCATCCAGAAAGTTGGTCGAAAAGAAACCGTCGCGGTGCTTAGTAATAGCTCCTGTTGAGCTCTGAGCTTCTGCTAAAATAAAAAATAGATATATTTTCAATGTAATCATTTTGTTGCGATTGTAACTTCTAAACGACGACGACGGACATGCGTTCACCCTGTTTACCTCTGCCTGAACTCCTGGAAGACGATGCGGTTGGGGAAGCCCTGTCTGCAGATCCGGATCCCCTCCAGAACCCCGTTACACCGGAGCTGGTCCAGGACCAGGTGGGGCTCCAGCTTACCAGCCTGGTGGGGGACAGACAAACGGGCAGAGAGACAAACAGACACAAAACACATTATAACACACGCATCGAAACTAAAAGCTGGATTGACGGTCTTCAGTCGTCACGGTCTAGACTGGAAACCCCCAAAATGAGTTGATCTCCACCTTCTTCTCGTGGTTGGGGATGATGCAGCGGACAAAGTTGGGGTTGGTGTTCCTCAGGGTGGTCATGAGGTTGGACAGCTGCTCCTTGTACAGCTGGCCCACCGTACGGAACATGCCCTTGCGGGTCTTGAAGGCTCCGTGCATGGAGTCCGACATGCCCGCCACCTTGTCCAGTCCCACGATGCGGTCCACTGTGACCAGAAACGCAGGGCATGGGATAAGGACAGACCGAGATACAGACAGGACCATCACAGTGGACAATACCACCGTGGACTAACCTCAGTTACTTCACATTGGGACAGTCGGAGGATAATACCACAGTGGACTAACCTCAGTTACTTCACAAAACTTCAAATTCAATTCTTAATGCGGCGGCTAAACTCACCATCTCTCCAGAGATCGGCGATGAATTTGTCCGTTGACTGGTTGAGCAGCGAGGCCACACATTCGTTCAGGGGGTCCATGTTCTTCATCAGCCACTCGTCGGCCTTGTAGTCAACCTACCGCACAAACAACATAGTCATGTGTATCCATGTGTTCTTCTGTTCAGCTGGTCTGCCCAGGCTGGGGAGCCCCCGACTAAGATCTGACAGGGTAGATTCTGATTCGTCAGGCCAAACCCATCGACAACCTCATCTTTTTTTTTTTTTTTACAATCTACAATCACATTCACTTTTCACATCCGGATCATGTCTACATCCGCATGCAATTTGACAGAAAATATAGGCAACTACTTGCTCACATAAAATATGCTTACATAATATACCGTAATTAACCTAATATACTAGTAAAGCACTCGGAGAGCGCAGACCTCCACCAAGGCAGACAGCGAGTGTTGTAGCCAGTGATAGCGTGTACGGATCACCCCCAAAATAACACTTCCTGGTGCCATTGCGGACATTTCCTGAAAATGTCATCCAAATCCTTCCACAACTTTTCGAGTTATGTTGCTAACAGACAGACAAACAAACAAACTCCAGCGAAAACATTACCTCCTTGGCGGAGGTAAAAAGCACAAGCACAAAAAAACGTAAATTAAAGTTGCAGCAAATGAGGCTGGTCCATACCTTCCCGGCATAGTGGATGATGCAGAAGTCCACGTTGTCCTTCAGCTTCTTGGGCTTCTGGAACTTGGAGCTGCCGCCCTGCTCCTGGACCACCTTCTCCACGAAGCTCTTGTCCGTGGCCTTGGGGAACCAGCACTCCTCGTCCAGCAGGGCCAGCACCCCCGGGGGCCCAGTCTGGACGGACACACACACACACACACACACACGCACACACACACACACACACACACACACATGTGTGAGGCAAAAACTATTTTTTTAGATGATGCAAAACTATGTGCAACCATGGGACTTAAGCATCGATGTGAGCAACACTTTGCAACAGAGCAACTCATAAAATAGCCCCCCCCTCTCAAACTGAACACCCCACTCCTGTGTCTCGGCCCGTCATATGTCATACCTTCACACAAACCGTACACACTCCGTACCTTGCTCACCTAGAGCTAAAGAAAGTCCCTCGTGAAGCCCTTGACATTTCATTCACCACAACAGCAGCAGCAGGTTCCCACCACAGGCATTCTCACTTCCTGGTTCTACCCCGAAACCGCTGTTCACAGATTTGGACCGTTGTCACGGAGACCAGGGATGCAAACATTTTGACAGTTGACGTGTGAAGATAGATAGGCATGTGGCTTGAACTTGTTTTTATAACCACATGTGCGTGTGAGTACAGTGGGAGACTCGTAAGAGGGAGGAGTCTTCTCAGATCCAGCGGCCCTGACTTCTGGGGGGGAGGCGGCCTGGTGCCAGGAGCGGAAGGCAAGCACACAAATTCACGAGTGGCAAAATTGAGCTTTCAGAAGAGGATTTATAAATACATGTATTCCTTAAGGCGGACAGTCTATACACTGCTCATATCAGCCCACTACAGACACCCTATCTTAAAAAGTTGGTTTCCTGAAAGGCGTCAGGCTCTGGGAGAAGTTTAATATACCAATACTGGTCAAATTTAAATTTCGTCCTTTTATTTGTCCTCCTTTCGTCCAGTTACATGCTTACAGATCCATGCCCTTAACATGATGAAAAAAACAGAAGGGGCCAAAAGTTGAACGACCCTGTTCCCCTGTTTTGGCCGGGATTGCTCTGACTTGCTGCTAAAAGTCTCAAATGACGTGGTGTTAGAGAGTGAAGGGGAGTCACTATCTCACCGATTTCTCGATGAGGTCGATGCAGGGCTGGAGGTCCAGGCCGAAGTCGATGAAGCTCCACTCGATGCCCTCCCGCTGGTACTCCTCCTGCTCCAGGACGAACATGGTGTGGTTGAAGAGCTGCTGCAGCTTCTCGTTGGTGTAGTTGATACACAGCTGCTCAAAAGAGTTCAGCTGGAGGAGGAAGAGGAAGGGACAATTATTACAATTTAATAATAAATAATGACTTTGTTCAGTATAAATTTAACAGTTGGAGGAAAGAGTAGACAAAAAATTATTAACAAAAATTTGGTTAATCATAAAAGGAATAGTTAAATTTTTCTTGACTTGTCAGCTAAAGCAAACACATTAAAGACATTCATTTAGACTTTGGAAACTTGTGAGGGCATTTGCCATCATTTTTAATAATCATTTGATTATTGGCCTGAAAATAATCTCCAGTTTCAGCCCTACTTAACAATGGAAAGCAAAAGGCTGAAGGCAAAGACCAAAGAGCATTTGTCTTCAGCTCCTTCTTGTTTTATTGCTATGCTACGATGTGAAACATCAGGAGTAGCTTCCAAGCAGTCACGCTGGTGTCTTGAGGCAAGACTCTGTGTTCAGAGTCCTGCACACCACTTAGTAGCTGGTGTGCCTGGAACGTCTGCTTAGGTTAGCGGTGTGCCCTGGCCCAGTCCCCAACCCTCCGGGTCGACGGTACAAGCCACCTCTCTGCCGCCGTCCCGTACGGTTGCGGAAAGCCCCGAAAACGTACCTCGAAGATCTCGAAGCCGGCGATGTCCAGGATGCCGATGAAGGAGGCGCCCTGTCTCTTGGTCTTGTCCAGGGCCTTGTTGATCCTCATCACCAGCCAGCGGAACATCCTCTCGTAGGACGCCTTGGCCAGCGCCTCCACCGCAAACTCTGCCTGCTCCTGGGTCTGAGCCTTCTGCACGTAGTCCCGGCCCACCTGCAACGCGGAGAGAGCGACAGACACCACGTTCCTGAGTAACGCACACAGGCCCCGCGTCCAATAGAACTACGTCCAAAAACAATCGGAGGAGTTGCCCCCCCGGAGGCGATGTACCGGTTGGGGCGAGTGTACTGGTCTTTGGGAGGTGTCCCTCCACATACGTGTACCTACCTTGATTCTGGGGGACAGGATGGCGCGCGTGAAGTCGGTCACGTTCATCCCCAGCAGGTGGCAGACCTTCTGGGCCGCTGCGGGACAGAAGAGGTTCAGTTGGGCATCATGCAAGCAGAGAGCGGTGCAAGTGCCTGCATGTACTGCTGAATAAGACTGTTGTGGATTAACCGAGATAACAATACAGCTTGTGGACAGGAGACGATATCCAGGAAGCCCTAGGGATGGATGTGCTGCTGTGCATGGATGCTAGCCTCGATTGGATGGCGAGGGGACGACGGATCTAAGGAGCCTACAGAGGGAGGACCTCCAGGACCACCCCGTCTGGGCCAAGGGAGTTAAGTCCTGGTGATGTCAGAGGCGGCTATTTGTTCTTGAACTGAACTATGTCTCAGCGTGATCCTGACGCCCTACTACGACCTCATCATCATCATCATCATCATCATCATCATCATCATCCCCATCAATCCTGTGGTGACCATCGCCTGGAGAATAACTCTGTTGCAACTTGCCTACTCGACATCAACGGAGCTATGATGTCACTGGTATTGTTTGTGCTTAAAGTTGTTGGAGCTTTCCGGCCGAGCAGAGGGAAGTGTCTGGACAGTCTATTTCTTCTTATTATTCTTTTTCAAAATCTGTTTTTGGTTTAATCACCTAAAAAACCTGATGAGTTTGTTATTATTTTTAAGTAGCCTACACTGGTTTACTCCTGTATGATGAGTATACTTTGTCGACGAAAAAATATACACAACGCAGAGTCTACACGAACAGTTTAGAAATAAGCATTGAACAATGTCTGTGGGTGAGTGTGGTGCCTGTACCGGTATCATCAGGCATGGCGGCCTGGTCAGAGTGACGTTCCTTCTTGAAGCTCATGTTCCCCAGCTGGAGCACAGCAGAGATCACCTTCATCAGGCCTGTCCGACACACACACACGCGCACACAGTATCGTATCAGTATCGTCAAACCACACATAAGCATACACAAACTTAGACCCTTGTCTGAGGGAAATTGTACCCGTTCTCTCCTCCTCCGGGACGCTCATGATCTCGAAGGCCTCCATGGTCTCGTTGAACAGGTCCTGGTCCTGCTGGCCCGGGATGGTCGAGTTCCCGTTGGACAGGAAGCGGTACTTGCTGTAGTCCTCCAGACATAACTCGGCTTCAAAATAAAAAGGACATTTCGTTATCCCAGAGTAGACCGCTACCCATTTATGGTTGAAGTACATCAGCTGCATTTCAAAAAACAAAGTCGGAGACTATTTTAAATAAAATTCTCCAGTGACCAATCATTAGCATTGCGCATTTGGGAGAACCCGTTCTGTGTGTAACCATCGGTGAGGGCTTACTGCGCAGCTTGTCCCCGGCTCCAGTCAGCATGTAATAGAAGATGTGGAAGCTCCTCTCTTCTTTAGCCTGACGGATGGCACGAGACTTCTCCAGCAGGTCTGGCATCACGCCGGTTGAGGACATAATCAAGCAGGACACGGTTTCAGTCAGAATTGTCATTAACAAAAGCAGCCGCTTAGCCTCATGAGAGGACAGAGTTGCCCCTATGGCACTTCAAGGATACAGGTTTCGATGTTGGCTCCAACGATGTATCCGTTGACGTCAAAGTTGATCCGGATGAATTTCCCCTATTCCGAAAAAAACAACACTTTTAAACATTGGCCTTGTCACGTGTTGGAGATTCTGACAAGAGAACCCACAAAGTTGCTGTTGCTAATGACACAATACAGCCCTCTGTATACGTCAATTAAGAATTCAGAGCACTCCAGTCCTCATTTCAGATCCATCAGGGCATCATCAGGATCTTTTCTGATTGTTTCAGGAATCTTCGCCGTCAATCACAGAAGCATGACTGCGACGCTTCTTAAGGCTGGTAAAATGGAGGGAGGGAGGGAGGGAGGGAGGGAGCAGATACTAGCTGCAGGAGCTTTAAGTGGAAGGACTTTAAGGCCACACTTACAAATCTGGAGGAGTTGTCGTTCTTGACCGTCTTGGCGTTGCCAAAGGCCTCCAGGATAGGGTTGGCTCTCAGCAGCTGTTTCTCCAGCTCCCCCTGAGCACAGAGTGGGAGATCACAACACAACTCAGCACACGCAGCGTCCAATTGATCGGAGTTTAAGTTCACTCTAGTAGTACCCGTACGCCAATTATTGTAAGTGTAGCGTGAATTTTCGGAACTGAAAAGTTGTATTCATAGTGCTTCATAGGTTGTGCTCCATAGGTTGGTATTTCTTGTCCCACAACAGATGTGTAAATCTGTTTGCAAATCCATAACCTGATTCTCAAATGTGTTCAATTACACACACACGAATTGTGCCCATGCATGATCATGTTATTTTGTTCCAATACATTACAATAAGATATTTATGAAATAGTGCGCATAACTCATTTATTACAACTCTATGAATTATACTATGAAAGAATCTTGTCATACAGATTTGTAAACTGATTCACACTCAAAAATCTGAAGTACAATAAAAATACTTTTTTCCAGTGACCATCATTCTGACTTCAGTTACAATACTTTAGAGTGAAATTAAACGCCTTGTTTGGCTTCCATTTCAGTCGAGCATCATCTTTGCGTCAACGTAAAATGACAGAGCAGTGGCGTTAATCATGCTTGCAAGCACACTACGCATCACGCATGCATGACAAACACACACATACGGATGCACACGCGCACACACACACGTCGAAAGAACGAGTAAGGACTTGCAGTTCAACCACACAGACAGACAAACACGCCCCTATTCCCCAAACCAGATTCATGCAGGCACATAACAAAGAGAGCATTTGATGTGTTCCGTGACTTGAAAACACAGACTGGAAAAGCCGTTTGATTTGGCGAACATGCAAAAAGCAGTTAATCATGCAGCGTCAGAGATGGACTCACTTGTGACAGAACTGCGCTGCCCTAGAGGTAAAAGGAGAAGAAAGGGTGGATCATTTAACACTTTGTAGTATACTCTTCCCTCATTTGTGTTACAGTTTGCATGAGTACACTATTACAAACTGTAGTCAGCCTCAGTGAGAGAGAATAATGCAGATAAGATTTCAGTAGATAACATATATTGTGAACTTTAGAACAAGCCATACATGACGGGATAAGTCCAGTCAGACATGCATACACCCACACACAGACATCCCCGCCCCCACACACACGCCTTGCTGTTTCGCTGGAGTTCTGGTCACTGCAGTGAGGCAGGACAGGCAAGTATGGACCTGAAAGCGGAATGTTGGCTGAGCTGCTTCCCTTCCTTTTCAGAACAGATCAGAGAGTTGAAAGTGTGGCAAAAAATGAATGATGTTTACATGGAAAAATAAACAATGAAGAAAACAGAACTGAAAAAGGAATACAGACACAATTTAAATGGGAGACACTGAACAGAGATGCAAGTTTAAAACACAACCAACTGTATGAATGTAATTTGGCCATGGCCCTCTCAGTGTTTGTCTACTGATTACCCCTTTCTGATATCCAGGTTAACTTCAATCTTTAGGACGACACCCAGCTGTGTATTAAAGTGCCTAGAGTCCCTCACTGCATTACAATAAAGACGAGAACGAAACAAAACTTAAACAAACCTACATTTTCCCTTCAACAGATTTGCATTTCTGATAGAATTCTGAGAGAATACCTGATACATGTCATACATCTATATGCATACTAATACAACCACACTTTGGGCATGAACCTAGAGTTAGTTTAACCCATCAGTTGTAGCCTTTGATCTATACTGTGTTTCTCTTCTCTCTGCTAAGAACAAAAAAAGAAAATGACCTGACCACTTCCCTTTTTTATTAAAAAAATCATGATTCATCTTGACTAAAACATTACAGGGTTATCCTGTTCATCATGGGTGCTCTTGCATCAATGATCAAAAGAGGAGCGTTATATTGTTGGGCTGATGTAATACAGTACATCTCTAATGACAAAATAATCAAATAAACTGCTTTAGATTTAACATGGACGGCATCAACATGGGGCGTGCGGACAGACCGTCAAACTAAAACACATGGTTCTGTACCCACCTGGTCTCTCTTGGACTTGAAGGACGAGGCGACGTGGGCCAGGTACTGGATCACTTTCTTTGTGTTCTCCGTCTTTCCTGCGCCAGACTCCCCTCTGAGCAGAACAAGGACCAGTACATGTGTGACCATCGATCTCATGGCATTGTAAAAATCATGGCTGGTTACCTCAACGAGGTCACTATGGTAAACAAGAGCTGGGGGAATGTGCAATTTAAATCCCAATTAGCTACAGATTCACCCATTTCTAAACAACTAATTCGGGCAGAAATGTTGTCAGAATAATAAAAATAAAAATAAAAAAAGAAATGTCACAAGAGAAATCACTTACGTGCAAAGGATGGACTGATCCTCTCGATCTGGAAGTGAGCAGGGAAGATATGCAGTTAGTCCAGTTCACCGTGGCAACGATACATAATCCTACAGTTTGTAAACAGCTGGTACTGCTGTGGCAAAGAATGTATTACGCAAGCAGAACAAGAATAAGGCAATAATACATTTACATGATATGATATATCAGCAATATTAGACCATACGTAAATATACACATCCTATCTACTCATCACAAATAAACATTGACCTCATATGATAGATAAGCCCTCGTCAATATGGGCTGGTGTAACAATACCGAGCAGAAAAAGGTGCACTATGTAACCTTCACCTGAACGTCTGGATTCTGATAATAAAATCTACACAGACTAAAAATATCCCATGATGCACTGTTCTATCTAGTCAACAACCTGGGCAAATGACTAGCTTAATCAAATGCCTCACCAGAGAAGCCTTTGTTTATCTAGTACACGATTAAACACCCTGGAGATCCATCAAAGACTTTGGGAATAGTACGCACATTTTGGTTATCTAGTACCCTACTAAACACTCTAATCATCCATTCTAGAGACTTTTGGAATAGTAAGCCTCGTCTTGAGAGTGTGTGAGAGTGAGTGAGTGAGTGTACATAAGTTCATAAGAGACCACGCCCACCCTGCATCATGCTCCTGTAGGAGGTGTCGGTGATGGCGTAGATGTGGGGGGGCATCTCGTGTCTCTTCTTGCCCTTGTACATGTCCACTATGTCCTCTGTGTAGATGGGCAGGTACTTGTAGGGGTTGATGACCACGCAGAACAGACCCGAGTACGTCTGGGGGGCGGGGGCGGGGAAGAGGAGAAGACACGGTGCCCGTCAACATTTGACCTCGTGTTGAAGGGGCTTACAATTATGATCATAATAATAAGGATTATAATAATTACAGTAAAATATCGAAATCCAAGATTTGTTTTTTATAGTCAGTGTGGGTGTCAACGTGGGTGTCAACAACTATGTCGTGCCCAGGGTAACAGGCTATTAAAAGAGTGTTTGTGTGAACTCACGTAGATGAGTCCAGAGTAGTATCTCTCCTTCAGGTTGTGGAGCACCGAGGCTTCGTTGAGGCAGGTGAGCTCCGCCATGTCTTCCACCTTGCTGAACTTTGGCGGGTTCATCTTCTGGATGTCGTCCTTATTCACTTTGATCTGAGAAGCGGAAAATGGAAACGTTTTGGGACCTTTGCGACAACATCCTGGTCCCCCCGACTGTATATTAGAGAATGTATTCAACAAGCACTGTTTCACTTTGTATGAGAACTCATGTGGCCTAGAGCTGTAACCGTGCATAATTGAACTGGGAATAACTATGGCTAGAGACCTGGCCTGGAGGGGGAAAAAGCTAAAAACTTCTCCTCAAATATGTTTTGCATACCTGGTTGAGCACGGCGTGTGATCCCTGTCAGAGCCCCCCCCCCAACCAAACTTCTCGCTCTGCGACGCCTACATTCATGGTAACTAGTGATGCATTGATTGGGGTTTCTCGCTCACACAAATGCGCGTGAGGGACACTTTAAGTAACCACGTGTAAGACGGCCGTCTTAAAAACAGCGCTCCAAGGAGCACGGCGCCTGCTTTGATCGACCTCTTCAAATGCGATACCCGGTGGGGCACGTCCGCCCACGAGACCCCCACCGAGAGCCCCCCCCCCCCGTCTGCTCACCTTCCTGCCCGAGTCGCACAGCTCCACCACGCACTCGTCCCCGCTCTCCTCCTTCAGCGAGCCCGCCTCGAAGCCACTCTTCTCCGCCGGCACCCACACCAGCTTCTTGGTGGACCAGTCGGCCTGGGCCATGGGGTCGTTGGCCGCACCGCGCTCCCCGTACAGGAACTTGTTTGCATCCGTCATGGTGGCTTCAGGACAGAAAGGAAGAGGGGAGAGTTACCGCAGGACATTCAAATCACACAAAAACAAGAGGCGCCCAACGTTTTTTTGCAGTTGCCGGGGTGAAGCGACCTAATGCAGAAGGAGAACTCGGCAACACTGCTTCCAGGTGATGTCGATCAGAGTTTGAAGTGAGTTTGTCCGTTAACCCGAGTTTGCATAGCTGTCGTGGCATAATGGTTTTTAAAGGTTTAAGGGCAAGCATGTTCGAGCTACCGTGAGGAAATACAGGAACAGGGAGCCTAATGACACCAGACAGGAAACGTGATCCGGACCGACACGCATACACACTAGCCCTGTTATGTAGTAGAGGTTGGACCAATGCTTACAATTGTGATGTGAAAAGAGGTCTAATGTTGGTCTAATCCAACTAATGTTGGATAGTAAAGAAGAAGAAATAATGCATAATATGTTGGTGACTTGGATTTTTGCAACTTGCAAAAAAAAAAAAAATCTTTTTACTGCATGACTGTAATTTGAGTCAGGTTCTAACCTGTTGTTAAAACCGTGCGTTTCAAAACACGTTCATGCCCGCAGACTGTACTTTTCCAACATGAAATAACCCTACCTGCAAGTTTTACATGCATTTGTAGCCCTGGCATTTGTAAAACTACATGTAATTTCCATTCTAATAATAGAAGGCATAATTTCCATAGGGCAATTAATTCTCCTTGATAGCAATAATTGCAGCCTACTTGAAGATAACAGACCCGATCAGGACAACAGTTTCCATCAATTACTCCATCCAGTATCACTGTTACCCTTGATACACATGTTGTTAAAGTAAAGTAATTAAAGTATTTATTTATTAACAGTGGTGATTATGTCATGTCTATATGCCGCTTTCGATCGAAAATGATATGGCAGTATATGAACAACATTGAGCAGAGATCATTTCAAACGGCGTCCTATTGGTCCAGCTCTCCAATGCACACATCCCTGACTTCCTGCTAGCAACAGTCCCTGCTGCTCACCCCCTCATTAGACTCGGGATTAGACCGTCTCTGTACCGTCTCAAAACAGCAGTAACCCTTAGCTTCCTGCTTTCCTTAGGTTACCCCATGACATATTCCAACTGTTAGTCTGATGATTCATTACGGTCGAGAATCCCTCTATGATTAAGCCATAAGATCATTTTTCGATTTATCATTTCAAAATCGATAGATTAACAATGAGTCATTAACAATGGCAAATCCCTAGTGCCGGTAACTGAAGAGCAATGTGCTGGCCTAAATAGGCTTACAAGTGTGTCTGGGGGGGGGGGGGGGGG
>JAOPUD010000117.1:8943283-8960619 GCA_027122715.1 Trisopterus minutus
GGGGGGGAGGGAGAGAAGGAGGGAGGCAGAGACAGAGAGAGCGAGAGAATTAGTAGTGGTAGCTAAAGCTCTCCATGCTGGGACTACTTGAGCCATTTTAGCTATTTTAATCCAAATCACCATTTGAACATTGAGCTCACTCTGTTTTTGTTGTTTAAGAAAAAGTAACTCAGATTCCAGTTTTTCCTGTTATATTATATTTTAGTGGATGTATTTGAATGACTGCATTGCTCCATGATGACTGGCTTTGTTTTGGTTATAAACCTCTGTGTCTGCGATTGCTTGCCATAAAGCACTGAAGGCACTTCGGTGAGGCTGTCATGAAGTTCACTATTTATTGGACCGTGTCTAGACAGTTACAAACATCCCTGAACTTAGTGGAGTGCACAATCGCAAAGTTGAGAGCATGGTTTCTGCAGTGAACATAGACTGCTGCGGGAAACTGTGCTGCGATGCGTACCTTCCCCGATTACATTGCCTGCACCATCATACCCCGGCCCTACCCTGGAAATCCAGAGTTCTCGCGAGAGCACAATTTTAATTTGCTCATCAAGTCACTCTGGGAATGAGCATTATAATCCTTCCCCTCCCCCTCTCTCCAAGCACATTAACTAATAAAATCTGATATACGTAGGTGGGCCAAAAGCAACGCTTTTGGTTTTGTCCCACCTATATCAGATACAACGGCAAGTCTTATCTATTGGTTAGCTCCGCTGGTCTGGATACGTCACCCCTTGTATTCTTCTGTTTCTAAGTCTGTTTGTTCGGGTCGCTGATGGACCAGTAGTGCCTGCGGGGTCTGGATTTCCAGGCTACCCCTGCCCAACAATATGGGCAGTTTCTAAACGAACGTTGCATTTTTTATGTTTACACCAAAGATTCTAGACTAGAGAGTGAGCGCCAATAAATGAAACCTTATGCGGAATCAGAGAAAGTCTGCTCTCTTTGCTGCGCAAAGCATGTTTCAGAAATCAGCACATTTAGATAAATGCTATCGTTGTCACACAGACACAAGCTATTTTATATGTTATTATTTTATTGTAATATGGAATTATTTCAGGGGGGGAAAATGCAGTGAAAAAATTTACACATGGTGCGTTCAGGATTAGGACTGATATAGCATATGTCGGCTTAGCCCTTATCAATTGTGTTTTAATATTTGTAGCATTCACATTAGTTTATTCTTTTCGTAGGCTACTCTGATGTTGGACTTGATGGGGAGATATTTTTTTTGCTGCCACAAAATATAGTTTCATCCAACAACATTTCCCTATTTCACATGCCCATTTCAGCACCGTGTCAGTAGACAGTTACATGCCTATGAACGTTGTTAGAGCAGTGAACGCGCGTTCATGTTAAGAGGAGTTTTGGGAAACGCTTCGAAAGATCCTTCATGGGAATGATCATACGCTTAGTCAACGTGTTGACCAAACTGTGTAAAAGGGCTCTGGGTGAACTTTGAGTGTTTATGTGGTATGACTCGACCACACATGTGGCATAACAAAGCCTGTTTTTAAACACTCATAACCAACATCCGTGACAACACTTAAACCATGACGACTGTCTGCCAACGCGATAACCCACGACGACTGTCTGTGATGACATGATAAACATGACAACCGTTCCGGGCAACATGATGATGAGTTGATAATGATGATGATGATCATGACCACCTGTGGTTCTTTGTCATCCCCTGCTGTTTCAGTCACATTTTCAAGCATTTCGCGCATATAAACATGGATATGGGCCTATACATGAATAGAAAAATGAAAGACATATAAAAAAAAACACTTAATTGACCAACTAGCAACTAGGATTTCAGGTCTAAACTGGCAGCAATGGATTCATAATGGTGGCTGGATACACCTACTGCAATCCAACACCGGCATCTTGTCATCGCAGAACGTTCCAGCACCTTAGAAACATGCTTATCTCTGAGGGAATAGTGAATACCTTTCTACATTGCAGTCTAGCAGAGGATGTCAAAGACCTGTCATTGTTGTATGTCTTTATGCCTCTGGCACCAAACGTCAAGCTTCGATTCTGTTTCTCCAGCTTTTCGTGCAATCAAACAAGCCATTTGCCACCTTCTCCATCGCGCTCGCCTCCGAGACGAGAAGTACAGAAGAAAAAAAGAGTCTGCGCTGAATCTTAACCAACCTGTCAAACAGCCAAGAATAGGATTATAAATTGAGTTGTCACAATCCTGATCATCAAATTTTGATCATAAAGAGAAGCCTACATTTTTCCTGGCTGTGCTATTATGAATTACCCTCATGAGATCATCCAGGCAGAAAGGTTTGCATTTCGCATGAATAGCAGCAGGCATTAATTGATTTCCACATATGGGCGCAGCCTAACATTGTTAAAGAAACTCCTAGGCTGCGTTCCACAAAGCATACTTTTTATTTTTACTTGCAGTAAGTACTGCAGCTACCCTTACAAAGTATGTACTGTTGCACACAGTATGCATGCCATTGGGAAATACTACAGGTGAGTTCACTCGTTAGCACACCTGTCTTACCACCCATCGATTGGTGGGCTCAGTCGATTTGACATATCTTCTGCTGTACAGAGGGTTGTGGGGCAGAATAGCCAAAAAGGCATGCTGAACTACATCCTGCTATTTCTGCCGCACTGCCTCTTCCTTATTTGGACATATTAAATAAATGTCTATTGACTTGAATTGATTCAGTTACGTTCCTGTTTCAGATAACAACTGTTTGAGTTTTATTCTGCAGGCAACAGCTTTGTCAACTCAAATTCCCTCGCCCACCGCCGATTGGTCCTAGATCAGGATTGTCATACAATCTCACAAAGGCACCTTCGAACACAAACATCCTCTCAAAACTCAACCAAGGCTTAAGATAAAGTGGGGAAAATCATGGTTAAAGATATAAACTAAGACTTGTTGATCTTGTCGCAAGTATAGGAGAAACCAAACGGGAAAGACTGGACAAGATACTTTGTGGCGACTATAGGTTTGATGGTTTCACCTACTTGAGCCAGCGTGTCTCTTCCTTAAACAAGAGTGTCTCTTCAGTTGTTAGGTTGCTGACCTGCTGTTCTTATTCTAGGGCTGAGGCAAGCCCATGATCTGATATCAGCAAGTAAGAAATCAATCAGATGAACGTATGTAAGATATGAGTTAGTAACACAATCAAGTAGTATCAACTAGTAGGCAAGATAGTAAGCAAAAACACAGTCAAAAGGCAGGAGAGAGTTAGAAAGCAAAACTGAAATACATTTCTACCTCACATCTAGACCAATGGCCTTCCTTAACACATTTCCCAGCTAGATCTTGACAGCTCTGCAGCCCATGTGGCCTTTGTTCCAGTCTCCACACAATCTCAGCTCCGTATTGCTCAACACTCCTTTGCCAGTGAGGAGAGCATGCACATTTAAGACAATGACAAGACAGAATTGGTCTAATTGGTCTCCCCAGGCACACAAGTCAGGAACTACAGACCAGACAAAAGAGGAAGTATTACTGCTGTGTGAGGTCAATAGCATAGGTGCTAGTTTCCGGAAGGGACACACTACAATACAACAATAATTATAACTTTGGTAGGCTACATGTTATGCTGTGTGTATTTGTTTATACATTTTGATTGATAAAACGTTATTTTTTCATAGAACAATCTTAAAACAGTCTTCCCATTTACTCTATATCAGCGCCTATTATTCTGCGTATGATATTACTCTGCACACATTGTTCGCATATTAGAACCAAAAAGTATTCACTACTCATGTGGCTGATTTTTCTATCCAAACTATCCGGACTATCCAAACCTTGAACCCAGCTGCTATAGGCAACCAGAGAGAGTGAACAATGGGGAAATAAGTAGGGAGAAAGTCCCTTTTAACAATAAGGAACAGCAGTTATAATACCATAGTTGTACAACACAGACTGAAATGTTGCTTAAACACAGGGAAATCATTCACAAATGATCGGGGTGTTATGGTAATATAGTTGGTAATTAAAGTATTCAGGGGGACCTAATCCCCCAAGAGAATGCATGGTGACACCCTGGCTTAAACACAAGAGTCTAGAGATTACAGATCCTTTTGATTAGTTAGTCACAAACATCTTTGTGCCATGTTTAACATGATGGGGTTAACAGAACTCAAAACCACAATTTTAATAGGCTTGCTTCCTAAAACTAACCAGCTGTGATGAACCACTTCTCAACTGACAAAACCTTTAAATTATAAACAACATCCCTATTCTTATGACTTAATCAGAATTGCTATATTTAGTGTTAGGTTATTCACAGTAGTTTCTGTTTCAAAAACATAAAACAGATAATGTATGTTCGGATCACTGATAATATTCTGCTCCAACTACAACTACTAACCCTACTCATAATATCAGATTTGAATCTACAATGTCCAAATCGAATCAATAGAAGGTCATTTCAGTGAACACAACCTACATAGAGATGTACGTAGTGAGGCTCAGTGTTGATAACCATGGGCAGTGACAGCGCAGACCTTACCAAGTGTAGACTCCAAACGTCTATGTCACATACGTCTATGTCCTGACCTCAACCGTGGTTGCGTGTCTCATTGTTTGTTTGAAAAAAAAAATGCAAGACAACAATAAAATATAAGAATGAATCACATCCTAAAGAATGCATCCACTTAACAAGTCAATATGGCGAGGGTGAAAGGCCGAACAGATCTTTGATGGCAGATAGCAGTCGAATCAGGGGCCAAATCAGGGCCAGCAACAGAGGGCGTGGGTGATGTTGTGGGTGTAGGACGATGAGGCGAGATACAGTCAATCAAACCATTACAAAACAAATCTACTGAATCATCTGGCCACCGCTACCAAAGTTGTATTGTACAGCAGCTAAAAGACTCACTGACAAGGGTCAAGGCAGAAAGATTTTGCAGATTTTGTCAGTGCTTACAATTGGCATACTATATAACAGCTTTATAAGAAGGAGCACATTTTATCAATTTGGTGAACAAGCTGAACAATTGGAAAAAATAAAAAATAAGCTGGGCACAAATTAAAGTCAGCATTCCTATTTAAAACTATGGAATTCATCATGTGTGAAACACGTGGAGCCATTTCCGAATTAGAGGATTATGTCAGACGGACTACCCAACTGAGAGCTTCTGTAGGGAGATATGGGACGGGGTTTGGGGAATGGGGGTGTAACTGGAGCGAAGTTATAACAATAGGCTTATTTAGAAGAATTCAGCAGCCTCAGTAAATGAGGTCAAGAACTCAGAATCATTGTAATAGAAGTAGGATAACACCAATCAATGCTACAAAGCAAATTCGTAGGATTTTTAAAAAATAAAAATAAAAAGCAACAGGCATACTTACGTTCACTTTGCAAAACTTTTTAAAACCATGTTTATTTAAATTAAATAAATCGAATTAAAAGTGTAATGGATGGCACAAAGCCTGCTTCTATTACCTAAAGGGGAACCAATGTTGCTCTTTAAATACAGCTTCAAGATCGAGTAAGAAATGTAACACTTCTGCAAATAATGAATACAGCTGTCACAGTAAGGTTATACAAAAGCAGATTGTCATTTATTGTTGCTATCCGTGGGAACGGGATTCATGTTTGCGTCTATGCCTACAAATAACGATCGCTATTTGAACAGTTGGATATTCGGCAATACTCTCCAGCAACAATGAAGAACATTTGGACATAATTACCTGAATCATCGTGGTTCCCACTTGCAGCCATGACTTTGGACGTGTTCAGAAGTTTATCAGCGCCAAAATAACAACAATGGCCCGATATATTCAGTCAAACGTTGGCGACGAACACTTGTGTCGGTCATAGATGTATAACGTGAACGGACGTATTAGACATAATAAATAGGTGACAGTCTTCGGGAATATCCATGAGGCAGCTGGAGAAGCTCGGCAGTGTTGTTGCCGCTGGCCGAACCGCTTCCCCTCAAGATCATGTGATGTAAACCACGTGACACAGCAAAGTGTGAAAAAAACCCACAATACGTACTTGTGACTGATGCTTGTAGAGAGCATGAATTGAATAAGCAGATTTCCCTTTTCTGAAGTTTTAATAAAGATACACATAAAAGTATTCAGTTGGTGTATAGTCTATACGCAGTTTATGTATTTAAATGCTTTTAATTATTTTTTATAATTTATTTTCTTTGGCACCGTAGACCAAACCAACATTTTGAACTTGCCAACTCAACATAGAATTCAAAGAAAAACAATGATTTCATAATAGTTTATTAGTATATTTCTTTGAACATTAACAGAAAACAAAAACTACATGAACCATTAGATGAACAATATCTTACGAGTGTGCTGTAACGAAATAACCTTCACATACAATTTCGATCAAGTTTCAAAAACTAACCATATTGTTGTTGCATGTTGTTCATACAAGAGGATGTCCTTTTAACCCTAATGGAGTTTACATGTTGGCCTTTGTGCCACTGTCGCCATTGTTGCAGCCATCATTAAATTAGTAGTACATACATTTATTAAATCTGGCACGTCACTGAAGCTCTGGTTTTGGGCCTATGGAGCCATCAAGAGAACCTCCTAAAATGCTACCTCATTGTTTAAAAACCTCTGAGAATGTTTAGTCAAAAGTCTTGGGACAGTTCGATGGAGCTTAAAGCAGCCGCTTGTACACCTCTATCTGCCTTCCAGGGCCTTGTCTCTGGCAATCACCGCCTCGTCGAACTTGATCATAAGGGTGGTGCCCTTGTGCCAGTGGACGGTGACCTTGGCGGGGAAGCCACTGTGGGTGAGGATGGCCTCCACCACCCCGCCTGTAAATGCGGCGCAGTTCAAGCTGCTGTTATCCTTGGGCACTGAGATGTATAGGTTGACCAGGGGCTCCTTCTCTATGATGTAGTAGGTCTTGTCATCATCGTTGGCTTGCTCCAGCTTGTCAGCCTCCTTGCCGAAAAGGGACTTCCACACGGATACCTGTAGACAAAACCCTTTTAATATGTCATTCACATATACGTACGTGCATGCATGCATGCATGCACGATGACCGACTGACAGACAGACAGACGCTCCTCTACCTTGATGAAAAGAAGTATGTTCAAGACTTTGGTTTCCCGCTTTCCGTTCTTCTCCCTCAGAACCAGGACGTCCAGCAGGCTGACCCCTACGCCCTGGCCCATCTCTGCCAGCCGAGCCTGGAGTTCGGACACGGAGTAGACTCTACTCTGACAGTACTGCACCATCTCGGAGAACAGCAGAGCGAACGCGCTGACGCTCACTTCTGTTTTGGGCCGAGTGAGTGGTCGCTCAAGAATAGCGGACTTGCCTTTGGTGAACCGAGTCTCCATCTTCTATTAGGAAAAACATAAGGATGAACGGGAAAGAGAGTGATTAGGCCTAGCATCATCAAATCCTAAATGTGCACATTTGGGAACCGGGGAAATCATGCATTTTTAAAGGTTACGCGCAAATACAACAAGGGGTCAAACACGCTAGCCACTGTTGCAAATATCGTCAGCAATGCAATTTTTAGATTGTACAAAAGAACAATCCACATTAATGCACAGACATTATACATACAAAGATACGTTTCAACCATGAATGTAGACCTACCAATGTTATCGTTTCGGTAGAAATACTTCCTCTTCCGGGTGTTAACGTCATATCGTCACATGTCGCGTTCAAAAAGACACGTGACCAAAATAACTGCGCCGTTATGAAACCGAAATACATTCTACATTCTATACACAAAAATATACTCTTAAACTAATACAATGAGTATGCATTACGTTTTGGAACGTGGGATCCAACTTAGAATCACATTTGAGTATATCCTTAATATCCAATTATAAAAATCATACATTTATGGCAGAGGGTCTCACGTGTAACTAAAGTTAATTATTACAGTGGCATGTCAACCACAAACCGTGGTCTGATGCTTATTGGTGTGCATGGGTAGGATCTTAAGTGCATCTTATCTTATTGAGATAATTAGCATTCCACTAGCAGCCATGCTGTGTAACCTAGAAACTAGATGTACTAGACTTTGTTTTTAGAATGACGCAAGTCAACTTTGGCTTAATCAATATTTGGGAGCATCAGTGTACACAATACCCTCCCCTCGTGTGGGAACACAAGACCAAAATCACATACACAGCTCCCCAACTATTTGTATGGTGAGTTGAACGTTACCGAAAACACGTCCTGAACTCAAATCACCGGGAATGTCCAATCATTAAGATATTATTGTAGATAGGCATAGGTTTACTTTCACAAATATCTCATCAGGCTGTAATGGTAAGTGTTTTTGCGGAACATTAACTTTTTTAAACATCAATGTTTCGGGAACCTATTTCAAGAGTTTCTTGACAGTGAAGGTAACTCAAGGACAACATGGCCTCGTTTGGATTATCATTCTGGCTGCTTCTGGCTCTGTCCTCTCACGGCGCCCATTGCCATCCTGCAGGTAGGCCTACATGTCCTTAATTTTAATAATTTAAAAATATGTTTATTTCTCTCTCAATAGTATTTTGACAGCATTTATTTAGATGTAGCTGTGTTAACGAGTGGATTGGATTTATTTAATATCTAATTGCAGTTCGACGGGGACCTAATAGGTAAAAAAATGGCACAAATCAAATTATTTTTAAATTTTTTTTCCTATTGTTTAATGGTTGGCTTAAGTGTCAACCTCCCACATGCCTATTGCTTGATGTCAGGGAACATTTGATGACCTAGAGGCAAGCTTCCCCTTTTGTCACTTTTTCTCCAATATAAGTAGCTTTCTTTTTTTCTATTAATATATTAGGACCATATCTGCGATTATATATATTCACCAGGGAGTACACCTGGGCTTGTGTACATTCCCCCAATTATAATTTGCATAACGTGCCGTCAGGTTTTTAATTCCAACTCAAAAGCAGCACCTTGAGGTAATAACCACGGTATTGTAGCGTTACCAGTAACACCACACACACTGGATATTTATATAACGTTTATGTTGTAAGAGACCAGTTTCAACCGCCCACCTTATTATTTATTGAATGATTCAATGTGAACCGCCCACTTATTGTCCATTGGTTCGCTCCAGTGTCAACTGCACACCTTCTTATTAATTTGTTACCTCCAGTGTCAACCGCCCACCTGCTTATTGTTCATTGGTTCACTGCAGTGTCAACTGCCCACTTTCTTATGTTCATTGGTTGGCTCCAGTGTCAACCACCCACCTGCTTATTCTTTATTGGTTGGCTCCAGTGTCAACTTCCCACCTGCGCAGCATGGAGAGCTTCATCAGCGCCGTGGAGCAGGTGGAACAGTCCAACCCCACCCTGACCCCGCTGGCCCTGGTCAGAGCCTTACGGAGGATCGCAGGCCACGACGACCCCCTCACCGTCCACTACCTCGGTGCCTCCAACCAGCTCCCCGGCTTCTCTGTCACCCTGGACCAGGCCATCCTGAACGCCTCCTCCTTCAGCTTCTTCGACAAGGCCGTGCACCACATCGTGACGGACCAGGGGGAGGAGCGGGGCGTGGTGCTGGCCCCGGACGGCACCACGGTGGCCCTTGCTCCCCTGCTGCTGGGCATCGAGGCGGGGCTGAGGGCCCGGGAGGTGGAGGCGGAGACGGAGCCGGAGGGGGGAGCCTCCAGCACAGCGGCCTTTGGGCTCTTCCCCCTCACACTGGGCAGGGCTCTGGGCCTGTCCTTCCTCAGCCTGCAGGACTTTTCCGCCGAGCTGCGTCTGGGGCCCGGGGGCTGCTGGGACAGCGTGGAGCAGCCCAGGGTGTTCCGGCTGTCCCAGCCGGCCACCCTGGCCACCGACGCCCTGATCAACGGGGGCATGGACGGGGCCATACTGGGCACCGCCCTCGCCAACCTGTCGCGGGCCGCCCCGCCGCCGCAGACCAGGCTCAGCGCTACGCTGCGGGGGTACTACGGCTACGTGCTGAGCGGCCGAGGACTGGAGGACGTGAGGGGCCACGTCAGCGCCAAGCGGCGGGAGAGCTCCAGGAGCATAATGGAGCCGCTGGACCCCGAGAGGCAGGTGATGGAGACGCTGGTGATGGTGTGGAAGCTGGAGAAGACGGAGTGGATCGCCCTGGATGACGGGGTGGAGGTGTCGGTGAAGGAGGGGCTGCAGGCCTTCACTCACATTTACTGGGGTAAGAGCTGGCCCTGCCATCCACCCCAGAGGTATATAAATGGTATACAGTATATACCATTCAATACCCCACTCCTTAGTCTTATATATATATGAATTTAAAAAACATATATTTTTATCTTAAAAGAGGACATACACACAAGTATAAATGGGTTTTCTTTGTCAAATGTTTTTTGTCAATAACGTTGCATTTAAAATGTAATACCTTTGGGGGTCTCTTACACAAATGATAATCAACCCCTGGCTCTTAGTCAAAGGTCTTGCCATGTTCTTTTGGCCCCAGCCACTGGATTCTACCGACTCAATTGTCCTTTGTGTTGGTGCTCATCAACACCTCCGAATAGTCTCTCCCTTCACAGGTTGGGAGTCACACTTTAACCTCCCAGAGCGCTCATCCTCCCTCTTGGGTCTTCCCTCTGGGCAGACTGCCCGCCCATTATCCCTCGGTGCCAGTGGGGAGCGGAGGAGAACCGAAGCACCCAGGTGCCTTTGTCCCTCCCGCTGCCCTACCTCTACATCCACCACACCTACCAGCCCTCTGCGCCCTGCCTGTCCTTCTCAGTGTGCTCCAGAGACATGAGGGCCATGCAGCGCTTCCACCAGGATGAGCGAGGCTGGACAGACATCGGATACAGGTATGACAGTCCGTCATCGTTGATAGAAAGCACCTCTGGAACCGCTGGGAGAACATTGAAGGAGTTGAGAGCCGTCCTATCATGGCACTTGATTTGGGTATTGACCAAAAGGGCCACTGTTGACATGAAATATAAAATACAAAACCCAACAGCAACTTGTTTATAGTTAATTGTAGTTCATTAAGGATCACAACTGTACAGCAGTTTTGCCTTGTGAAGTACATAATTAATGTATTTTAACATTAATACATTACATTAATTTTATTTTAATTAATTGTATATGTATGTTATCCCCTCCCAGCTTTGTGGTGGGCTCCGACGGCTATGTTTACGAGGGCAGAGGCTGGCATAACCGCGGGGCGCACACTAGGGAGCGCAATTCCGTCGGCTACGGCGTGGCGATCATTGGCAACTACACGTCCACTCTGCCTTCCCGCTACTCCATGGACCTGCTGCGCCGCCGCCTGGTGCAGTGTGCGGTCGATGGGAGGAGACTGGCTGTAGACTATACCCTACTGGGACACCGTCAGGTGGTGAATTACACCTCCTGCCCCGGCAACGCCTTCTATTCGGAAATCAGTACCTGGGAGCACTTTGGGAAATGATAGGATCCCAAAACAAAACCATTCACAAACATAATGTCCCGTTACCTTACCATTGAAAACCATATGGTAATTGTTATGATTGATTAAATGTTTTATGTGAAGTCTCCCAAGTGGTTATCCTTTATATTCATGGACTATGTTTCCAAATCGATTGCTAGCATGTTGTCTTTGTTTTTATCTTCTTAATGGTAAGAAATAATTACTTTTTCCTGCTTTACGATTTTTTCATATATATAACCTGACAAACAAATGCAGTCCTCAGGCGACTGGGAATGAGGCATTTTTGGGGGTTCTTGGGGTACACAGCTCTATGGCCAAGGCCTACCTGCCTATAATTGGTGTTACAAATGAACAATGCTACTGAGAGAGACGTTACGAGAGGGCTGTCGGTCAGGGACAAGTGATGCAGAAAATAGGTTACGCTGGAGGCAGGTGTGAAAACTTACAGTACATAAATGGCACACAAAGGTAAGAATTTGAATTTTATAGGAAAAGTTGGGACAGTTAAGTAAATGGGTGTAACTACTGTCTGTGAAGCTATGGGAAATATTACTGTTATCCATTCATATATGTTGTAATTAAAACCATAATGTCTACATTATTTGACGAATGACACTTCTTGGGTAAGTGATGGCTACGGAGACACAATGGTGGAAACCTGTCTCTTCAGAGGAAGCAGCACGACATGCCGATGATCTAGGAAAGGAATGACTGGTAATATTTTGGATCATAGAAGATTTGAGTAGCCTACCTGTCGATTTACTCATTCTCCTCAATCAGGGGTGATGGCAATGGATCTGGTCCAATTGGGAGGCAAACTGTTGTTAATTGTTTCAGGGTAACAGTCCCACCCCATGGCCAGCAATGGTCATTGCCATTTTTAGTAGCTACTTCGTTTTTAGTAGGCCACCAGCTAGAACTCCAGCCACTAGATCTTTCTATGGGGAAAACGTACAAAGTGCACGTTTTAGTTTAAATTAGTTTCTCAAACTAACTTCACTAATTTGTTGCAGAAGACGATTCTGAGAGAATAAAAAAAAATATCAGTCGATCTACCACCGTGGTAGAAACACACCCTTAGGAAAAATGGGACAGCAAGAGTGGACTGGATCAATCCACTTGAATCTTTGTTGGGTTAATCCAAAAGATTTCCTGAAAAATCCGAAAAGTTATCCCACTTGACTTAAGAACATCATCTTAAACCTTAAACGTTAAAACAGAACAGTGGCTACTGGATAGGATGACCTACAGTCATTACATTTCATTACTGTATCTTGTAAAACGTCCCTGTCCATTTGACTAGGGTAGGTGGTTTGTGTTGGACTCTGCAGGAGGCATCGTGGGCTACAAGGCCTGGGGAGCTGAAGGTTCACAATAAAGTGAACGAAAACACCACGGATAAAGACTGTTCCAATGATGCTGTCTCCAGGACAGTGGTACCAAAAGCTGACCAGTTGTTGTGTTATAATCAGAAGGTCAGTCACAGCCATCAGTGGACGGTAGAGCTTTAGTCATTGTATAGTACGAGAATGATTCTTAAGCAGCCTCAATTGAATAAACAAATATGAAAAAGTTAAGTTCTTAATCATATACACATCAAGGCATCTTTAAATGTCAAACATGTAAGCAGTAGTTAGATGGAATAGATTTAATGTTTTGTTTCCCACACAGACAGAATAATGTTTTTCAATTCCTGTAGGCCTCAATGGTTTATTTTCATGAATTCTGGGCTTCTGAACAAAGAATGAAAGGCATTTCAGCCTCTGATCATAACAAAATCAATAATAATCATCATCCATAATTGATCAAGTCAATGTGTTAAAAAAACCAAAGTTTCGAAAAAATAAATATTGTTATGCTAGTAACTTATACAGTCCTCCTTATGACCTTCATGAGTCTCAGATAAAACTGGAGGGGGAAATTCAAACTCCTACATTGACTAGAGCGAGCCGAGCGCCATTGTTCCATAACCACCAAGGCCCAACATTTGACCCTATTAATAATAATTACATGCTTAAAAGATATGCCCTGCATATTATATTGGCCTGCTGTAGCCTACTATGCTATCCTGTTATGGCTTCGGTTGTCCTTGGTGGTCAGATCCCCTTGACTTCTAATAAGATTCATTGCATCTTGGCAAGAAAGTTGGTTCTATTACCTAATCCGCCTTGTCACCTGGCTGAGCTTCCCTCCCAGAGAGTTGGTCAGTCAGTTAGTCTTCCCTTGCAGCAAGGGGAGCAGCAGTGCTGTCTCAGCGCTAGCTTGGTCTGGAAGCCAAATCTACAGTGCGGGCAATGGTAGGGCCACTCCCAGTTGTGTTTGCGACAGTGTGTGATGAGGTTGGAGCTCTGGCTGAAAGCCTTGCCACACACACGGCATACGTGTGGCTTTTCACCTGCAGGGTAGAACACACAAAGAAGGGAGTTAAGAGTGAAACTTTGTTTTTTTGTTTAAACCGTCAATCTACCACATGAGCCTCATGTGAGAATGGCAGCTACTTTCCAAGCACGACCTGGGCAAAGAATTGTGTTGTTAAAACGTTAAAACCTGTGGTATTAGTATTATTCATTGCAATTTAAAGGTGGGTTGTGGGTCATGAGTCATTTTAATCTCCGATAGAGAACCTCGACTGGAAACCAAAAACTGAAAGACGGAGTTCCGCCTTGTTTTCTGCGTCATTGCAGAGATTTCTGCCAAAAATAAACAAATTTGCGCTAGTGGATAATGCTTTCAGAGGGGGATTTTAACACGATTTTCTACAGTGGTGTTCCTCACAGGGTTAATTTTAAACCTTTTTTAAAGTAGTGCTGGTCGAGTTTGTGTTTGTTTGAAACAAATCAAAGCAAAAGAAAGTGTAAGACTGCTACTGCCAAAATTTGAGCTAGTCCGCCATCAGATTTTACAAATCGAAACTTTGGATATGAATCAAAAGTCTGATTTGTGAGACTAGAGACTAGACTAGTATAGGCTAGGGAAGGTATGCAACAGTACATCCATGAACTGGAATCACCAACAAGTGTGCCCTCATGACCATACACATTAAGTAAACCTTTGTACAGCATACGTTAGTGGATGCATGCAGTCTACACTCAACCCATTTCCAATAGGAGGGTGCACAGAAATCATATTTAACATGCAATCTAAATAACAATATTCTAGTTATGTAGATGGAATGTGAAAAAACCAATAGTTTTAGACCGGATTTAATCTAGCAAAAAGTCTCTGACGTAAATCATAATCTTTGCTCTATTTCTCTATCTTTTCATTTTGGGATTTAATGTGATTTTTATCCCCAGAAAATGATACTCTCCAATGGATTCTAATGTCACGTTTAACACAATGAGGACACAACTTTCAACGTGTGCCTCCTACGACCATGCATGTCTCGAGACTCACCGGTGTGGATGAAGGTGTGCTTCTTCATATCTGACTTCTGGTGGAAGCGCTTCCCACAGTACTGGCAGGGGTAGGGCCTGACGTCGGAGTGGATGAGCAGATGGGTGGAGAGAGTGGAGGAACGCTTGAAGACCTTTCCACACACCGTACAACCAAAGGTTTTCTCCTGCAATACAAACATGATGGATTAGGCCGATCGTATGATGAAAAAACTTTTTCCTTTTCATTCATGTGTTTATCCACACTCAGAAGTAAGGAGTGGATGAAACATTTCTACCAATCATTTAGAAGATTTAGGAAATATTAAATATTTGTCAAATGAACAGCAAATAAGAAAACAAAAACTAAGCACCAGTTTATAGACTGAAATATGTATTTCGATTCTTAATTGGCTCTTTTTATGTCCCCACTACTCGCCTTTACTATTTTCACAGCTGTAGTAAAACAACTTTTAGAATGGATCTCTTCCCCAAATCCCATACAAGTTAGTTCCCGGGGTCGAGCCTCCACTCCAGTGAACTAACTTATTGAGTTGTGTGGAACTCCACTGTGGAGTGGTTTAGTTTCTCAGATGATCAATAATTATTGATTTTATTTGATCAAAAAACGAGTTGTGCTTGTATTATACTTGGCTCACTTATACATGCCTTTCCCTTTCTAGCTGTTTGACCTGAATATTGACATTCAAGTTAAGCTAAATAAATATCTTTCATTGAAACCTTTAAATCGAGTGTTTTAGATTAAGTTCTGATGGTCATTTGATTGAGTCATAGGCCTACCATTGGCGAGATCGGAGGTAATTTTCTCCCATCAGAAGTTGAATCATATCTACTGTCAGAACTGCAGGTGTCAGTATCTCCACAATCTGAAACAAAGACAATGTGAATTTCACCAGATATGTGCCATTAGAAACAATATTACATTTTGATGTAGGGTGCAGATTTTTTATAATTGTAGGCCTATAGGCCTGAAGCCCGCCAAACTGATCTTACGCCGGTTGTCTCGTTACAAACAAACACACGATTTAGCAAGCTGAAAAATAATTTATAATAAAAAATAATCTAATTACAAACTAATTACAAACCAACCAGCTGTTTTACTAATCCATAGACAATGTCCAGTAATCGAATCAAAACAAACCACATACAATTCTCTCTCTTACTGGATGTCTTGGAGCCGAGCGGCTGTAAGGCAGTGTGGGGCTTTGACAGCAAGGTGGAGCAAATCACAGCGTGATCTCTGTGTATTATTGTTGAGGAGCTTTCCAAGCCGCTGTCCCAGGGCCGCCTCGGTTTGTGCAGCTCGCACAGTGTCCTCACAGCGCTGCCCTGGCCAGAGCTTCTCAAAGTGGCCGGCTGGTGGTTCAGGTCCCTTCGCTTCACCAGGAAAGAACGAGGCATTCTCCGAGCCTGACGGTAATTAACCTGCGGATGTGGCGTTGTAGACAGAGGTAGTGACCGCAAATCGTCATTGGGTTTATAATAATTGCAGAAATAAGATGTATTTATTGGCGTGATGACGATTCAATAGCGAAATATAAAATAAAATAAAAAGCCTAAATAATAAATAAATTTATAAATGTAAACTTTCTTTCTTTGTAGGCCTATTTAATATTTAAATAGATTAATAATAAGCCTGCACTTACCAAACTATAATTTCTTCAAGCCTATGGGAAAATCCCGTCAGCAAACGAATTTCACCATATTTTTCTGAAGTTGAATTGCAGCACCTCACTCGGTAGAGAACCGTCAGGTCAACAGTTAAAACAACAACTAAATCAATCACATCACCGCTCCGAGGCTGGTAAAGATGAGACCACAATAATGATGAGAACGAGGAAGTGTAAAGCTCAGCTCTTGGACGACCACAGTGCTTCCTCAATGCAACGTATCGCTGAACACAACTGAGTCCCTAAAAAAGTAGATTGTCGCAGCTCTAAGACATAACAAAATGTCACTTATCTGCTAAGAATAAATCGATTGAGCGCATTAGTGGCGACTGGCGAAGCATTACAGGGTGGGTCATTGGGTGTGCGTGTCAGACGTGTGCATTTGTGTGTTTGTGTGTGTGTGCGTGTACGTATGCGTGTGTGTACGTATTAGCAGACACAAATGCGCCGACACACACACACAGACACACAAAGCATCTCACACACACACACGGAAGGAATCCTCAGCCATTCGTTCCAGATGCGTCCCGTTGGGTGGGGGGGGTTGGGAAACAGAGGGTATCTCCCTGACTGGGTGTAGAACAGAAGCTCTGTCTATTAGGAAAGAAGTTTCAGAGGTTCCAACTGCCCTCGCAAGCACACAGGGAACACACACACACACACACACACATGCGCACGCACACGCGCACGCACACGCGCACGCACGCACGCACGCACGCACGCACGCACGCACGCACGCACACACGCACGCGCGGGCCCGTGCACACGCAAGCACACAGACACGTAAGCACACACATGCACAGACACACATACACATACATACGCGCATACACACACACACACACACACACACACACACACACACACACACACACACACGCGCACACACACACACACACACACACA
>JAOPUD010000117.1:9292566-9307250 GCA_027122715.1 Trisopterus minutus
TCTGTCTACTATATCTGTCTACTATATATACATCTGTCTACTATATCTGTCTACTATATATACATCTGTCTACTATACATCTGTCTACTGTACCTAACACTGGGTTCGATTCAACAGGGATATCATAATTAATATCGTGTTGATGTCGATATGAAACCAATGGATGCGTTTGTTAGAGAGTTCTAAAATGATTGAACCGTGATCAATAGCCTGAACAAGGAAAGAACAGAAAGAACAGAAAGAACGGTCTCTCTGTTTCGTCCGAGGCTCGTTTCCACCTCACTGGTTCACCGAAACGACCCGTCGGACAGAACGACCGTCCCGGTTCCTCCAGGGCGGAACCATCGCGCTCCGGGGACGCGTTCCGCACGGCTCCCGTTCGGCGTCACCACGGAGGGAGCTGTAGGAAATGGCGTCAGCCTGGTGCAGGGATAACGGTGATCAGGCGGTCAATTTCCCTCTGAACTGACAGCAGCAGCCCGGTTCAGCGACCCGGTCCATGCCCATGTGTTGATGCGGTCGCGGAGGTATGCTGTCGCACATGAACGCGTGGAGCTCGGATCACTGAGGAGGAGGAGGTAGGGTCCGGGACGCGCCCTGCGCCCCTGAAGGTTCTCTGCACCGGGTAGTTAGTGAGGCGCTAATCCCTTAATCTGAGTGGTCAGCTTTGTGCTTTGACCCACATGGGGAAGACTCCTTTAGGTTGTTTGACTTTAAATTGCGTTCATGTCGTGTTTTTTCACCCGATGAAGTTTCTTGTAGCACAATTCTACTACTACTACTACTACTACTACTACTACTACTACTACTACTACTACTAGCCACAGCACCAGGGGTCATGTCAAGAAATAGTTAAAGCTGATTTATCCATCTCAGTGCAATGTCAACATGTAACGGTGTTCGCTACTAGTGCTGCATTGTGAACGGCGGGCGCACTATATATATATATATATATATATACATACATACATATATGTTTATATATATATGTGTGTGTAGCCATGATATGGTCTGGCTGCGTGTATTTCAACGTGACCTCTTTCTCGCTTGCTGAAGGAACTGCATTTGGCGTCCCCAGCGCACGGATACCCTGGACGGACACCCTGTCAATCAATGGCGGAGGACAACAAACCGAGTAGGGCCGACGCGTTCGTCGTCGCCGGATCTAACGGTCACAACGGACAGCAGCAGCAGTGGCCAGGCGGGGCGGGCGACGTGGTCCCCAACCACTACCGCGCCGCCGCCGCCCCCCGGCACGCGTCGTCCAGGATGGCGCGGGTGACGTCGGACGTCAGGACCAAGTGCGCGGCCTACGTGCTGGCGCTGCGGCCCTGGAGCTTCAGCGCTTCCCTGACGCCCGTGGCCCTGGGCAGTGCGCTGGCCTACAAGCTGGAGGGCTCGGTGGACCTGCTGGTGCTGGTGGTGTGCGCCGTGGCCGTGCTGGTGGTGCACGGGGCGGGGAACCTGGTCAACACCTACTACGACTTCTCCAAGGGCATCGACCACAAGAAGAGCGACGACCGGACGCTGGTGGACGAGATCCTGGCGCCTCAGGACGTGGTGATGTTCGGCGCGCTGCTGTACTCGGCGGGCTGCCTGTGCGCCACGCTGCTCTTCTTCCTGTCCACCCTGCGGCTGGAGCACCTCGCCCTCATCTACTTCGGGGGGCTGTCCAGCTCCTTTTTATACACGGGAGGTGGGTACCGAGACGCAGGGTCACACGTTACACCGTCAGTGTTCCGCACCACCCAAAAATAAAAATAAAAAAGCATATTTCCCCCCTGAGATCAACAGAAAGCCAACAGTTCTGCCCCCCCCCTCCCCCCCCCCCCTCAGGTATCGGCCTCAAGTACGTTGCCCTGGGCGACGTGGTGATCCTCATCACCTTCGGCCCGCTGGCCGTCATGTTCGCCCACGCGGTGCAGGTGGGCTACCTGTCGGTGCTGCCCCTGGTCTACGCCGTGCCGCTGGCGCTCAACACGGAGGCCATCCTGCACAGCAACAACACGCGGGACATGGACTCGGACCAGCAGGCGGGCATCGTGACGCTGGCCATCCTGCTGGGCCCCACGCTGTCCTACGTGCTGTACAACCTGCTGCTCTTCGTGCCCTACGTGCTGTTCTGCGTCCTGGCCACGCACTACAGCCTCAGCATGGCGCTGCCGCTGCTCACGCTGCCCATGGCCTTCCCCCTGGAGAAGCAGTTCAGGAGCCGCTGCTACGCCCGCATCCCGCAGAAGACGGCCAAGCTCAACCTGCTCATGGGGCTGTTCTACGTGTTCGGGATCATCCTGGCGCCGCCCGGCAGTTTGCCCTTGTTGTAACGCCCAAGGAGTTCATTTTTTTTTATATATATACATATATTAATACATTTTCTTTTGTCATGTTTTGATGCAGAGTAGTTTGTGTTTTTTGTCTTCTGTGGTTCAAATGCTTTTGTTTTGAGGAGGCTTTAATCAACTGCTTTATTTTATTGTCTAATTTATACACATTTAGTGTAGGTACTTCAAACTACTATCTGTGTTTTTTGCTTTATTTTCAGTATTGAAAAGTGCACAGTTGTATGTGTTGACTAAAGTGTGTTGGTGCCCTTTTCTTACCAATGACTCCATCTGAAGACAGACAACATTCTGTTAGGTCTTTAAGGCAAAAGAAAAATACAACACGTTGTGTACCTTACATGGTATGCAATGTTTATTTATTGTGGGAGAGAAATTAAGCAAATGTATTAAATTTATTTTTCTACAAATGCCATGACTCAGCTTCTGTCAAATAAATAATAGCACAGCCAGGATTGCATTCCTTGTCTATTTTCAGGTTGGGGTTGTTAAGGGGAACGTGGTTGCGTTAGTGGGCTTGTAATTCCGCTACGCAGTGTTGTGGATAATTCCCACATAATAATTCTAACAAAATACGAGAAGTCGAGAAGGACGCTGAATACCTTGCATTGAAAGTTTATTAGTGCAAAGTATCCAAGCTTTTAAAATGCCAATTCAGCCTGGGCTGTTGCGTTCAAATATGTTTAATGACCCTAACCCTGACTTAATGGAAGATATTTGAATGCATTGCCCAAGGCTAAATAAAGGACTTTAACGTTATCCTACAAGAGTGCCTTCGATTTCCGTTGTCCGTGTAGTAAAGGCGAAGCCCCGTCAGAGCCCGGGGCCGCTACACGCCACACGGGACAGTAAACCAGGAGGCTTTTGAAATGTGACATTTTGATAAGACCTAAAACGTAAATGAATCTAAATCCAGTATCATGAACTTCCAAGAAACGGTAGAGCAGAGTGGGCCTCATGTTGCCCCTCTGACAGCAGGGTGCAGTGCAGGGCAGCCGGAGCAGAGGATCACCGCGTCCCGCGTCCCGCTGCCTCCCCGGTGAGCGGCCCGCGCAGAGCGCAGAGCGGACTCGTCTTTCTCCCTGAGGTCCGCGAACGCAACGATCCTTTTTCATTCAATTGCAAACTTGGATAAGCCTAAAACATTTACAAAAGGACACACGCACACGCACGCACGCACACGCACACGCACACGCACACGCACACACACACACACACACACACACACACACACACACACACACACACACACGTTTCATCAAATGACATGTATACACACACATGGTTATGATATACATGTTAAGGAAGATAAATCTTATTTCACATATCTCCTCACTTAAACACGGACACCAGAAAAGAACAACGAGTAGGAACGCAAACACTATTTACAGATCCAAGAACATGATTACACAAGATATGGTTGAGCGTTTAGACTGCAGAACGAGCGTATTCGCTTCGGAGGGGCTTGTACCTCTTGGCAGCTGAAGGGGACTTTGCAACGATCACAGCGTTCCTGTAGTCCGGGATCTGAGGGGAGAGGGATATATACCTCAGAAAAATGCGTTCCAATGCTGCGTTCAATCACTTGCACAGATGTAATAATATAGGAGGGCCGTCATATTTCCCTTATTTGAATATTGCAGGGGGTAATAATGGGACCACCTTATGTTAATTGTTATTGGTAGAAGTGATTTGATGTAGGAACATTTTGGAAACAAGAAAACAGATGTGAATGTTTATTTCATAAAATTTAGATCAGAGTCAAAGAGTTACGTGTGCAAGCCCTGAAAGCTTACAAAAGCAGCATACGTAGAAAGGAGATCTACTGTAAAGTTTTGTAGAGCCATATGCTGGATTTATAGCGGTTTCAACAAGGTGTATAGCAACACACCAAAAGACTGTTTACCTCCAATGTTCACCTTACAACAATGCGCTCTGCAGAACCTAATTGTGTACAGAAATCTTGACGTGTTTAAATGTTTCAACACACAAAACGCATGCAGTATTTAATTTGAAGTCCCAATAAAAGAGGCCGGGTACAAATACATCTCAAATGAGATGTGGAGACTCAAGTCACATGACTTCACTCCATTCTGACTCCGGTCACAGATTTGAGGACTTGAGAATTGCTTGACAAACATTGATGACTTCTCTTAACTTCATTTTTCTGGAAAGTAAGAAGCTACTTTTTGTCACATGATTTGGTGATTTTTTACTCGATAAACAAATGTTACAGATTCAGAAGTTTATTAAATTCATTGAATCGCTAGGAAATCAAAAATAATTATACTCCAAGTGTAACCCCCCCTATGTCTAGGGTGATTTCTCAAAACAAACTAAAAACACCATCCTATACTTACCATTGCGACTACTACACTACACTACACTACTATAACACTATCTAAACACAGAAATATAAATGAATGCCTCAGTCTCCAAGTCCATGAGCATGCGGCGTATACAAAATCAAAACTAGTTTGTGGAAACTGTTAGCGAAAGCTAACAAGGGCAGTTCTAATTAGGTTTGGGTATCGTTTGGGTTTTCTCCGATACCGGTGCCTACTCTGTACTTTTTAAATGGTTCCGGTTCTAAAACGGTTCTCGAACCGGTACTTTTCGTAAAAAAACGAAACCGCACACACTTGCATACATGCACAACTTATGAGTTTCACATTAAGCAGAAAGTCAGTGGACACAGAGTTGTAGTTTAGGACATAGCACACGTTGTCACACACGCTGTTGAATGGCAACGGTGTTTTCTAGCCTACTTGATATGCAAGATTTACCGTGGACGTTAAATTACATTATTATTATTATTAGAAGTGCAACATTGAAAAGGGTCCCGTCTGAAACAGTGTCACACAGCGTTCCCAACGTTGTGTAATCAAATACACCGGTATGGCGGTATATTAACAAATCATATTGTAACGAAAATACACACCGGTATTCGTTCATGAAGGTAAGTTAACTTTTTTAGCTTCTGTTGTCCATCCCTTCAAGTGTGGACAGAAGGAAACATTTTGACGTGACGAAGCGTTGTGACATTTAGTCAGTCGTAATGTACACGTGGCCTTACCTCCTCCTGGATGTACTGGATAAGGAAGGGAGACGCCCTCAGGTTGTCCACCGGGCAACTAAAGAATCCCTGGATCTCCTTCTGATGGAGGTCCATGGTAATGATGTGCGTTAGTCCTGCAGTACAAGAAGGACCACATTAGACAAACACAAGAAGGAAACCCTAATGGGAATCAAAACAACACTGGGGCATTTCTCCCCAGGCGGTCTTAGTCACAATTTAAATGTCCTCACAGTTCCCAAAGCGGTTGCAAGACCAGACATTTGGTGCATTCGGGACATACAGCACAAAAGGGCCTCAATGTGTAGTGTGCAGCGGCCCGTTCCGCAACCGCCGACACTGGCATTGTAAGGCAAATGCTCTAGCTGACAAGCCAAATGACTGCAGCCTTTCAAAACAGCAGGTTATCGCGTTCAAGGGTTTGGAAGTAAAGTTTGCCACAGAGGAGCATTGTCAACCGTGTGTGAACGACGACCTCTTGGCGTCTGTGGGACTTAAAACACCCACCTGCTTTAGCTAGCATGGAGGCCAGCAGCTTGCACACGATGGAGCCCCTCTTCCTCATCTTGCACTGCTTGCTGTAGGGGAAGTAGGGGATGACGCCGATGATGTTCTTCGCACAGGACGTCTTCAGGGCGTAAGCCATCACCAGCAGCTCCATGATTGCCGTGTTCACATCCCTGGGGGAGAAGATGATCATTATAATAATAATAAATAAAAAGCGAGGAAAATTTGGCACTTCTAAAAAGATAAGCTGGTACTTATTTTTACTTGGTGACCAAATTATACTAATTAAATGTCTAAATGCTTTATCAATTTGTTTCCTTTGACAAAATAATTGTATGTTCAGTAGTATGTAAACCTGACTATTATGCAGACAACCAAACAGAAGAAATAGGAGTAGATTATTATGCACTTCATTTGCGACACACTTTCATTTCAAAGTAGAATTAGTAAAAACACATGTTAGATAACCCCTGCCTACTCTTAAAAGGGGCTAGGGAAGGCCAAGAACAGGCAACGCAAAGTCAAGAAATTGTAGAATTAGGTGGTGCCAACAATTTGATTGATGATTGTTGATTGATTTGATAACAAAACATCAGCTCAGTTGACATATTCTTTATATAATGTAATTTAACTGTGAACTTCAAAGATTTCATTAATGCCTTGATGGGGATTTATGTTATGACTAATCAAAATAATGATCCACGCAAGTGCTGACTAGTTACCTGTCTGTCTAAAACATCTGAACCAGTTCCATTTTTGTGCATTATTCACATGCCACACCTCCATGTTATGCTTTGTAAAAATAGACTTGTCAATGTGGACTCCTCCCTACTACCCGCTGGTTTACTCCTCTGGCAAACAAACAACCTCAATCTTAACTGGGCGTTCCCATAATCATTCAGTCAGCTGTGACCTCATTCACACACACAGCATGAACCAAGGAATGCCATTCCTTTAGGTGCAAACACATTCCAAAATGGCTGCCGTGCTACCCCAATATTGACGTTGATAAACGCCATAATTGTATCGTTTCGGCTTGTGGACAATGGTCGGTTATGTGGTCGGGCCTGGCTACCTCCTCTGTGGCTCTGGGTACCTAGGGCAGTTAGACTCAAGAACATGATGCAGTTGCACTCAAGAACATAGTGCAACATCAGGCTTTAGTGAGTTGAATTCTCCGCAGACGGTGAATTCTCTTCACAGTCTGCTGAGGGCTGAGCGCCAAACAAGACATTGCAGAGCAGTAGCCTGTGGAATCTACGAAACACAGGGAAACTAATGACCCTTTTACAACCGCAAACCAACACAGCTTTTAGCAAACAAGAGGTCTCTCAAGGCAAAATCTCCCCACCTCATGACGGCAATCTGCTGTATGGACTCCAAATACACAGATCAAACCTCAAGGACAGAAGCACAGATTGTCCAGGGTTTTTAATGTTGGATGTTGTCCCGGTTTTAATGGCATGCCGATCATGTACAATAGCCTACGATACGGTGCCGTCTGTCCAGCATAACGTGGAGTGGAATTACTCCATTACCTGGTCACCAAACAGGATCAAGGAACTTGGCTTAATGCTCATAATTGAATAATGCATAACCATCTGCAAAATTCTTTCAACAATATTGGATGAGCAAAAAGAATAAATAAAAGCCTCTTAATTTCAGAACGCAAACCATGTTGTTTAATATGTTAAACAGGACATGCAAATCCATAAGGCCAAGAGGCTAATTGAGAAAGCGTGGCTCACCTGGGAATTGTCTGGATGATAAATATATCCTGTCCACGGACCGATTCTTTCACGTCCACTCTTGTCTCTGACAAACAGAACAAAAATATCAGTTTGTGTTGAACGAACAAACAGAACAAAAAGCCATTCACAGTTGATTGGCAACTCTTGAAAAATAATAAAAACATTTCTCAATCTTACCTCCATTTGACTCTTGGTAAACTACTGACTTGCCCAAATCAACTCCTAGGCGCCTGAAAAAAACAACAGCACAAGAGTACAGGCATGGTCCGGCACAAAACGTTTGTATGCGTGTACGTTTGTGTGTGTCTACTCATGTCACAGTGACAACTTCCGATCAGCTGATGTGACATTGACAGACCTATCACACTACAAGTGTTGTAGTCAGCAGTGCATGGGAACAGCACCTATAAAAATGTGTTAGTGATCCATGTTTCTGATGAACAGTAAGAGACCAGACAAGTAAAGCACATTGCATTGTGCAACTGTGGTATAAGGTGGGTACTTGGATGGTTGCAAATCTGAAAAAGCGCTTTAGATGACATGTGACACAGGTGGGTGTAGTGTGTCTGAGGGGTTTGTAATTGATAACAACATGCTAACCCTGCCAGAGGGCTGTGGGGAGTGGGGACAATGTCCCAGAGGGGGTAGTAGAGAACAAGTTGCTTTCCCCACCACCACACAATATTCACCCTTTCCCCAGCTCCAGGACATGTGCATGTGGCTCCCACATGTCATCAAGAAATTGTTAGTTCTGAAACTAGCCTATAATCATGACCCAATCCCAGCGGCTGCCTTAACTCTGATCAACTTGTATGGCCTTGACAAAATAGGTTTTGGGGTTTTTTTGTGAGCAAAACTCTACCTCATTAAGACTTTGACCTGGCACAGTAGATGCTCGTTGTTAACTAAAATTACATTACAATTTCAGACAAATCTCGTATCCCTCCTAGCAGCAATTCCTGAAGAACTGGGTGACCGGGTTACAGCAGGAAAGCCACCAGGCTTCAGTTTCTCATAGCTGTGATACTGTTGCACAGTGCTGCATTAGTAATGAATGGATTCAGGGGGACGATACAAACACAAACGCATGCAAACATCAACACAACTTGGACATACATTTTAGGAATACAGGATTACTATCAATACGAGCTTTAGAATGTCAGTGAGATAGGACGACTAGTGAATGTTCATATACTTCAAGGTAATGACCCTCAGATAGATAGAGATAGAGTGTTTAGAATTGTATTTGGAAACATCTTGATATTTCTCGTTTTGGTGTATAATTCGCCATTTTTATTACGAATTTATTAAGAATAAAGGCGTACAAACAGACGATACGGTTGGACAATAGTTCCAAGAATAATGCGAAAGAGACTTAACGAGATGTTTTACAATGTCAGAGCCGTTTTAGTCAAAGACAGGAGGAAAGTTTATGACGGAACATTATAGATCTACAGATTGTGTGTTCGAATACACGCCAAGTCAGCATGAGTAATAAAGTTGGGGGATAGTTTCAGTTTCGAGATTACCCCGAGGGTGGTGTTTGTATTTTGCCTCGTTTGAAATAATCATCATTTGAGTCTACATGCTCAAATGACCAGATGCATAGGCCCATATTCATAAAGGCACTGGACAGATGTTGTTGCACTTTAACATTAACACATTAACATTGATTTAGAACGACCCAAGCCCTGTATGTGTGGTCGACCGTCCCGGTACAACAGCCAGTCACAACAATCGTCAAATCAAACAAACTCGATTTATATTCGGAAATGGTCCGAACCTGAATAACGGTATCCACTACTCTACAGTTCACCATAATGACCTGCTGATCTAATTTAAATGACTTTCTCAGGTTTAACAATTCTGTGATAATACCAAAATAAAACACAAATCAATAAATGGAAACGACTGTGCCCACCGAACCATACTCACTCGGTGATCTTCTTGGCCAGCTCGATGCACGCAGCGGTGGAGTTGGCGGAGAACACCCGGTAGCCGCTCTTCGAAACGTTCATCGTGGAGCTCCCGTAGGACGGCGGGCAGGACGCGAGGCGACGGCGGACCCCGGAGCGCCCAACGGGGATATTGTGGTCCAACAATATTAGTGTGGTTCCCTCCCGGAAATCGTGTCAACTTAAGTCTCCCTCTCGACCCTGGACTTTCAATTGCGCTTATTTAGGGGGTTTGGTCTGCGTAGACCCCTACACCCAAAACAAATAATCACCTAATGGATCCCGACCCTCGGCGGGGCTCTTTGTCAACGGACCGCCGGCGGCTCCGTTGATGGTACTGAATCTAAACAGGTGCTCTCACGACGACGTGACGTTTGTCGGGGTTGGTAAACAAACACATTTCCACCAATGGGCAATTGTTTGGTTTAGCAGAAACTGAGGACAGTTACAAATGTTGACTCACGGGTTACAGGCAATATGTTTGTCTTCAACACATATACAACGAACTGTTTAATGCGACGGCATTATACATTGAGTCGCGATATCCTGGGGCGAAGAATAGGTGCGATAAAGCTGCGGTTTACTGTGTTGTCGAGTCAAACGCAGCTAGTGTAATTTAAACTTTGTTGCAATGCGGCCGCTTCCAGCAGCAGTGGGAAATGCCACGCAAGCATTCATTGGATGGATAGACAGACCACGGGACCGACGTTTGAGTCATCCAATCAGGAGTTTTCCACAACGGAAGTAGGCGCTATCCTTTTGACCAATCAATGCATGCATGTCGGGCCGTGTCATCTGAGGTCAAAGGCACGGCGTCGAACCACATGGTTTTGCAAGAAAAGAGTGTTATTCTGAAATAAACAATTAAGTTTACCCAAATAAGATGTTTTCATTAATTAAAGTATTAAAACAAAAAGGTTTGCATTTAATCGAAATTGTTTGCTGACTAACTGACGTCTGTCAAACAGAATTAATGATTATAGCCTATTATTTACTTACATCATGAAGTGTATTACTGGAAGTCGTAGGCCCACAGTAAGTCAGTTTAATATGACTTGTATGTAATGTGTAGATATAGTATTTTGTGCATGTTACAATAGCTGTAGTAGTATATTGGCTAGATATATTTATGAAATATATAATATAATTGTTTCCGGTATAGCCATATATTTTATAGTACACAATTATTGTATATTCTCATACGACTATTGGACAAAATACATTCTCAAGATAGTGCAAGATGATTAGAAATGATAGAACAATGACCTGGCAAGATGGTATGGGAGAGGTATCATCCGGTGGACCAGTGTAGATCCATTTAAAGAGCCCCTATTTTATTACCAGATGGGAGTGTCATGAGCCATTACAAGCCATTCAAAAGTTGGAGTGCCCACCATTTATGAAAGAAAGATAAGCCTATCAGTTCCTACATTCTAGTTACTGCTTGACAGAGTAGTATCAATTGGCGCCTAACTGTCTGTACCGGTATATTAGTCAACTGTCATTGGTAGGGTTGATATTCTTTCTAAACCAGGGTAATGTAAGTATCTTTGTGTGGCTTGAGAGAGGGCGTGTGTGCACCCCATGATCACTGCCATCCCGACCCAGGGTGTGCCCTCACCTCACCTCAGTAGACAAAATAGTAAATTCCAAGAAGATTTATCAATTTATATATAAAAGTATAATTTATTAATTAATTTGTTTGTCAAAAATTCCCCCAAAAGGATTTTGGGGGAAGCATTTTGTCGAATTGAGTTTAAAAAGGTTATTAATCCCACTGCTGGACCTAGCAGTGAAAGCTGACCTTAAAGGAGAACCAAACCCCAACAGACAATTGTCTGTTGGTTTCACCCCTGGTAGTCACCTGATGCAACACAGCTGTTCGCCGCTTATTGAAACTGAACTGAAGGGCGTTTCCTGGAAAGTCAGCAGCCCAGCACGTAAAATGAACACAAACCAAAAGCATTTATTTCTTACGGCGGGGTCATGCATGGGGTTGTGTTCTCCTTAAGGTCAGAACCTAGCACTTTCAGCAATTTACCATCTTTATTTTACACAACATATTCGACATACACCCTATGCAGCAAGTATTAGTCTAGCCATGTATAACCTGTTGGGTAACTATTAATCCAAACTATGAAATCACAAACTTTGATCACAAACCACCTTTTATCGGTGCCCACGCGTCTGCTCTACAGACTGCTCTACTGAAACGTAAGCCTACAACAACAATGTTTCTCCACACCGGTTACTCTTCTAATGTAACAAAAGCATACTGACTTCAGGTGTACACAGTACACAAAACCTGTCCAGCTGCACTCGGCTGAATGCTCCTCCTAGAAACTCCCTCCTCGGGTCCGTTCTGTTATCAAGATAACGTCACAGAAATTGCAGCAATACACAATATTAAAATAAAAAGTGAAATGTTTTGACAGCCCCTCACTTAATCGGGTTTGCCTGTCAATAGCAAACATCACTTGAAGGCAGCACCCTGTCCTTACACGCCTGCACATGTGCGCGCACGCACACACAAACACACACACACACACACACACACACACAAGCCTCATATAGCCGACGAAGGCAGTTGTGACAGCCTTGTTGTCGTGGGTGTGTGTGGGTGTGTGCGTGTGTTTGCGTTCCTCCTTCCGAGCTCCTTGGTTAATCTACTAGAGCTCTCTAGTGGCCTGCTAGGGCCCATCAATCCCCGCTTCCAATCCATGCCCGTCCTCATAGCGTCGAGGGTCCATGTCTTGCGTGGCTGGGGCTGCGCTGCCGTCGTGCTTGTTGTGGAGTTCGTCTGGTTTCTCTTCCCCTCCCTTCAGCCTTTCAGGATCTTCTCCTTGAGGAGGTCCAAGATCACCTGCCTCTCTTGGCTCTCCAGCCGGAACCTCCGCTCCCTCTCCTTCCGATCCTCCTCAAGACGCTCTCGCTCCAGGCAGATCTTACCTGCAGGAGTACGGATCATTGCCACACTCTAGTTACAAGAGGAATAAAGATGGCGTTCACTTATTGCGACCGCCATTACTAGAGGGTGTGCCCGATTCACGCAATGGTATCCTTAATGGTGTTGAAATCACCAACATCATCCCTTTTTGTATCGGCATGCCTTTGGTCACCAAAAAAGTTTGAGCTGCAAGAGGACTTAGAGTAAATCCGACAACCAATTCCACTTGTAGATAGATTTGCGTATAGATGACAACCTCTCTAGGCTAAACACATGCTATTGCATACATCATTTCTTACTGGCTGATATTGAGGCCCAGTCAGCACATATCAAACAGGCTTAAAAATCGTACACTGATCAATGACTGAATACAACGGTGACCTCGGCCAGGTCACACTCACAAAAGAGGGAATCTCAATGGGTGTTATCTGGAAATATAAAGGTTAAATAAATAATAATATCATATGCTTATTTTAATTATATCGACAACTCCAATATTAGACATGTGTGTCAATTCCCACTCTAACTCGTCTGATGCTAGGTCAACGTGAGGGAAAAATACGAAACGCAAAGACTCTCACTCCTCTGAATCTCTAGCTCCTCCCTCCTCAGCGCCAGCTCCTCCTCCCTGATCTGATGCTCCGTCTCTGTGCGTTTCTCCAGGAAGCGGAGGGCCTCTGAGAAGCTGTGGTGGCAGCAGCACTGGCAGGAATGCCTGGAGCTGTGTACTGGCCCAGGCTCCTCAGCCGGGTCGTCCCCCTCTGAGTCTGCTCTGGGGGAAACTGCAGGTGCTGGGCAGAGGAGGGGATGGGAAGGAGTAATCGATTAGCAAGTCGCAAGAAGCTGTTGATCAGCGGTTCAGCTAGCAGTAGCGTATTCAATTGTATTGTGTTGACGTTGTTTTTATGTTGTTTGTTAATGTGAAAGTAAAGTGCAGTGAGGATGATGGGGACGCATTTAAGGTTCATTCTGCCAATGCGTGGCTGCTTACAACTAGGTAGGACGGCATCCTCTAGGCTTGCTATTATGCCGATGGCGTTGATGTCTGGTTTGTCCTGTTCTGGTAGAAACAGGTCTTCCATTGCTGCTTTCCTGACCAACTCACTCGCCTCCTGTCAAGGATATGAAAATATGTAAATTATGCTTATTTCCATGTTGTCAAACGGGGGTTCTTGTGGTACCCCAAGACTACGTCATGGGGGACACAATATGAAAACTCAAATCAACATCAGTTTGACTGAACGCTAACTTGCAAGTTCCAAGTCAATATAAATATAGTTCATCTGATTTTAAAACCTTTTCAAAACATCACGTCATGATGTGCCTGGAATGCAGCATCAGAAAGCAACCTTGAATTCATTCTTCTGTTGGCAAAGATGTATTTCCCCCGGATATAATAGATGCTATTTTTGTTGCACTGGTGGTTGAAAATGATGAGCCATGGATTCAGTGGCTGACTTCGCAGACTCTCACCTGGACTCTAGTGGTCTTTTGGCTGCTCTTCCCACCTTCCAAGTCCATCACTTCGTGGAGCAGGTCCTCTTTCTCGGCATACAGAGCCTCCGTTCCACTCCTGAAGAAGCGCACATGCAGACAATTTAGACATAATCAACTAACTGTTCAGGTCAGCACTATGTCCTCCCGCGACAATCTGAGTTGCAGGGGGTTTGGGTTACATGGTAACCTAACACTGGCAGTCACAACTACATAGAGGGCCATCGGAGTCCATCATTACATCTGATCCTACGTTTTTTAAACGTTTTGCATTATTTGTGAAGAATTGGACCAGGCTCAATCCATAGCCCTACTATGTAACCTATTACAACCCTTTTTTTGGGGGGGGGGTTTTAGGTTTCCCTATCATGGGTGCTTGCACTCACCTGCGCAGTCGGAAGAAGTCCTGTTTCTTGTAGTAGTCCAGCAGCAGCAGGGTCCTCTCGCGGCAGCGCCGGGCATCCACTTCAAAGTACTCATCCTGCATCGAGGCTGTAATGATCTCCGCAATGCGGGCCCAAAGCCGGACTGCAGGAGTCCCCCCCCACACACACACACACACACACACACACACACACACACACACACACACACACACACACACACACACACACA
>JAOPUD010000117.1:9340074-9354117 GCA_027122715.1 Trisopterus minutus
CACACACACACGCACACAAACACACACACACACACACACACACACACACACACACACACAGGAATATGGTGAGATGATCACAGCATTTTGTGTTGCTTTGTGGGTGTGTGGGTTTGATTGTCTTTTTTTATTACAATGCATGTGTTTTGACCGATAAACCAACACTATTAACCTTTCATGTTTGACTTTCCTCTTTAGAAATACCCAGAAAATCATCTTCTGATTGAATTGATATGTAAACAGAAATTCGGACAAACTATGAAACTGTTTGTTTTGTCCTATTTGTTATCAAATTACATGTTTTACATGCATTCAGGACACAAAAGGAAAGCAAGAAGAAAAACAGTAATAAGTAATAATAAATAAAAACAAGGTGAATGGTGAAGGTGGAAAAAATATGAAATTAAATATTTCATATAATATCAAATATGGTAGGTATCAACTGATTATTTCCAATATCAGTGATGAAAAACCTTGAGACTGGAGCAGCATTTCCCAGGAGAAGAACGTCATTTCCCTAGAGACGTAGCGCTTCGACTCCTTCTACGCTGTGGTAAAGTGGCCACAAGCATCTTCCTGTCAGGTTTCGGATGAATTCCAAGATTCTTTTTTTTTTGTGTTCATGTGTTCATGTGTTCATGCGAAATTAATCGGATTACAAAGACAGAAACCAAGATGTCCTTTTAATTTTGGTCAAATTTTGAAACAATAAATCTCCATACAAACAGTGCCATATCCACTGTAGAAGTTACTACTTCACATCTATTACCGACTGGTGTGCACATGACAAGACTGCAGAGGCATGTGCATTCTCACGGGCACACTCACGACCACGCTCACGGGCACGCTCGCGAGCACACACTCGCACAGAGAGAGACCAAAGTCTCCAGACAATCCTCTGTTATTTCCTGCCTAATTAAATATGTGATTCAATTCCTTCTTGATATTGTTGTTGTTTTGCTGCGGTTGCCCTGGGGATAATGCTGCACTTCTCAAATGCAATGTCCGCAGTGACCAAGGCCGGAGAGCTGCACAACATTATAGTTTCGCCCTCAAAAAAAAAAAGAGGAACATAAAACCCAACCTCTGTGACGGGAATTCTGCACGGTGCAATATGCACCCACTCTATTAGGAAGTCTGTTGTTACCAATGGCTTGTTGTTTGCCATCGCAACCGCTGTGTTCTCAATCCCCTCCAACTGTGGTCTGCTCTGGCAGGGGACTGGGGAACGTAATGAAGCTAATATGTCCCCAGGGCTCTTGCCAGTGCCAGCCACCCACTCTGAATCCACCTGTGTAATAAAACGACTGAATAGGACGCAAAGCATGCACAACAGCACATAATAGTTTGGGATGAAACATATCTCTGCTCTGGCTCTGGCCACTGATGATGAGGGCCACGTATGTCCAACAACCAGGCGGACGCACGGCTTCAATGCGCAGGGGTGAAGAGGCTTATAATGACTATGATCCTTCTTCTCGGGTGGGGGAGACCTAACCATTCTTTGTGTCCATGTAACTCCTTAATGAGGACTCCCCGGAACAGAACGCCTGACAACTTTGACCCAGGATAATAAGGGATAAAAGAAATATTGATGGACCTTTCTTCTGCGGTGATACTGCAGAGACTGCAAAGATTCTTATTGGATTGAGGAAAGTGAAAGTGAAAGTGAAAGTGAAAGTGAAAGTGGCGGTACATCTATGGAGAGTAGACATTAGGTCAATGTCACAGTGGCTGCTATGAAAGCATTCTTCATCACTGTAGCATGCAGGCAACATGCTTGTTTCTTTCAGGGTTTCTTTTAATGGACTGAATAGAAAATGAATACATACACTCCGGGAACACCTGCTTTGTTTTGAAAGTGCGAAAGGAATCAGATCATGTTCCTTCCACTCCTACCTTTTTACTTGGAGAAAGAATATTACTGTATTATTGAGTAAAAAAGCTGTTAACTGCTTTGAAATGATATCTTATCCTTTTAGGATCCATTTCCGCGCAACCTGCCCACGGATCCCCCACCGCTCGCTATTGGCTCATCAGCAGGTCCCCCCGTCCCCCGCTGCCCTATGGAGGGATTATCAGGACTTTGAATAACGTGATCGGCCGGGAACTCCCCAGCCAGCCAGCCAGAGAGCAGCACAGAGCCAGCAGGCGAGGGCCTCCTGCCAGGGCCGGGGAATACTGATAAGATGGCATCAGAATGGCTATTAGTGCCAACCAGCAACAAACAACCAAGCCTCCCTGAGAATAAAATCACCGCAAATCTGATGAGAGGCTCTACTGGGAAACTTTAAGATAAAATAGATCCATACGATCCATTTAAACTCTCAAAAAAATATTTTTTATGATTTAATATATGATAAATGTGAAGCATGTTCAATGGACAATTGCATAGGTGCATCTAAACACAGATAGGCAACCCTCCCATATCATTTGCATATATTTGAATAATTGCATGTGATACGTTGCTCTACCTATGATGTCATAAGGTGTGCTTGCAAATAGACATACCCATTTGGAAAAGTAATGCAACTATGAGGACTTTTTGCTATACAATAATACGTTCTTTTCTTCTGGTGGACACCAGTTTGTGGAGCACAACAGACGAAGGTGAAACCTCAGGAACAGTCTAAAGCCGAGTCTGCCATTAAAAGGAAGAGATTGATGGTTCATACCGCCATGGATACATAATGGACCCCGCTGGCTGTGACACTGGATCATCATTGGAAGCATTTCTTCATGCAAATGCAAAACCAAGCAGAGAGACTTCCCTGATGAACGCGGTGGCGCGGACCGCTCCGTTCAAGACACTTTGAGTAGACTTATGCGGCCGACAGCTCACAGGCTGGCAAACAAAGAAGCGATGACCTAATGAATGAATTGACCCCCCCGACAAACGCCAAACTCACTGAATCGTGCAGTGATATGCCCACTGGATCGTGCATTTCCACGGCTGTGTCAACCGTGCCGCATTTCAGGAGTTAAATGGAGTCCCCCTAACCGGGACGGGCACATTGGTTCAGCCGCTGAGTGGAGGCTGGCCACATATCAGAGCACATATCAGTCTGGCCGCTGGCGTCTCACTCCCAACCCAGCCGCCAGTCACGCCAACTATCCATGGGACACTACCATGTTCTGGAGTGGGCGGGGAGTTGACATAGTGCTGTGCACACAACCCCCTCCCCACCACACACACACACACCCAACACACATACAACCCCCCACATACACAATAGCACACACACACACACACACATCAAACACATACAATCCCCCACACACATACACACATCACTGCCTGACGGCTAATCATGCTTATTGCCGAGATAGCCATAACGCTGAAAGATGGAGATGGGGGTTTTGAGGTAAACATGCAGCCTGAATAACAAATAATGTGCTGGATAATAAGCCCATTAGGCTCCAAAAAAGCCAGCCAACATTGCATACCTTTTATTTAGAATAACTACTTTTTTGGCCTAGTTTGCCATGTAACAGCAATAGATCATATACTATGAAGATGACTACGTTGTGACAATTCAACTTGCTCAAAGATTGAATTAAAAGATTCATGACGTTACATCTACCGCTAGCATCTTCCACTATTATTAAACACTTTCATCCACAGGGACCCACATTAAACATGTAGGTACATGTAGAGAGTAGAGAGGCCTTATGGAGAAGGCCTGCAGGTGTACCTCGCACCCTCCCAACACAGCTATATCCCACATCGTACTGCTGCCCCTCGGCCAGGGGAGCGACTTGACGGAAGACTTTGCAGCCCAAATCTGACTGCAAGTGGTCCCTGGAGAGGCATTTTGTGACGGAAACACAAGATGCTGTTCACAGGCAGACGGAGGAGGCGGAGAGACTTTGTTTTTCATGGTGTTATGTATTTCTATTTCAATGTAATATTGCACATTATTGTGCACGTATATACTTTTCTGTGAGTGTGTGACTGAGTGTCTTAGTGTGTGAGTCTTTGAGAATGTGTGTACAAATATTTCATATGATTGGTTCATAAAGCTAATGGGACCAAGCAGTGTCAGTATATGGCTATGGTATGTAATCCTAATAACAAGGCTAACTGATTTGACCATATTGATCAGCCCTGAGAAAACATACGTACGCCGATGTTCTTGCAACTGTACAGTGTGGATATAAAAAAATGGCTTTGTTATGGTCCTTATGTTCATCAGATCAAACCAGATGGCAGGAAAGACAACAGATTTGTTATTAGTGTAAATTGAATGTGAAACGGTGCGGTGCACATACAGTTGTGTTGACTTCCTTGTAAAAGTATGTTTCTCAGGGGCCCTAAGAGAGCACTCGGCGCTGCGTTGGCGTGTCTCTGGCCCCGTGGACTGAAGTGCCTTCTATTGATGCCCTTCCTATCCACTCTGAAGTAGCGAGAGAAGGACACACAGCTGGAGAATATTGGAAGTGAAAGCCGGTCGCCATTTTCAACTCCTCTCCTCAGCTGTGCCGTTTCAAATCAATAGCGTTTAGGAAATCCACATCTACCCTCCCGCACAGCATGAAAAGGGGGCTTTTGTGGGGAGTTCAAGAGAGTCAGCCATGATCTGTAGCCTACAGCCACGCGCTCGATAAACAGCCATTTCCCCGGCGCCCCATTCTGTAGCGTGCTTTTCAGCCCTATGAAAGTAGCACAGGACTCACATGTGAATAATATCACTTGGTTTGGCTTCTGGGCCCAGGTGTTTACTGGGACCGCTAATTACCATCTGCATATAGTTGACGATGCTAACCTCCTCCATAACCTCCCACTCCTGCGCTTTTCCGCTCGGCGGATCTTGTGTGCCAATGCCTAAAGCCAGAACACACATTGAGTGTAAAAAAAAAAACACATCAACACAGCAACACACAGAACTCACTTAAACGTGAATCCGAGGATGACCCCATTTAGGCCTACTTATTCTGGTAAGTATACCATCACATTAAATCCTTACTAGAGTCGCGAAGGGTAGGCCTGTCTATGCTTCCCAAAAATCCCTCTCACCGCTCATTCAATTCCTCAGTTATTTAATACAGGTTAAAAATCTAACTTGGTCTGTCGACTGCTCTGCGCCGCCACCGTAGGCTATTAATTAGTTTCAAGGTAATACGCTATGATACAGTCGACGTTTACTTACTTACACGAGCATAGGACTATATATAGTACATTACCGCCATCTGTCGGTTGTTTCTGTGCAGCGATACTTTTACATGACGTACATTACAATAAAGAATAAATAATATGCTTAATTTATATTGCAAATAATGTAGGCCTATGAACTGTTTACAAAGTGTATACACTTTGACAGGCACAATTAAAATAAATATCGCATATCCATGAAACAATTAATAAAAGCAATGGATCACTGAAGGATTACATAAATTAGACAAAAAAACAGTATATGAAAGTGTGTTTTAAGAAGTGAGTCAAAAGATATTTCCGATTAATTAGCATTTCGAATTGATGGGCAACTACTACTACTAATGCCACTACTATTGCAACATAGCCTATTATTAGGCTGTGTTTTTTATTAATATGGGCCTATGTCCTTTGTTGTCTTTCATAATGTGTAGACATTTCTCAAGAAAGATCATAACGATGATCTCAGCAGATAAATTCATGTAATTAAATTAAATTATATTTGTATAGCCCTTAATCACCGGTACAGCTTCAAAGGGCTTACCGGGCCAGGCCACCCCCCTGACCCTAGCCCCCAGAGGGCAAGAAAAAAAACCTTAATCAGTTAGGAAGAAATCTTGAGGAGGAACGCAGAGTGGGGGATCACTCGTTCCAGGGATGTTCAGGAGTGCAATGGGTGCCATAATTGACATACATACATGCAAAACATTTTAAATAATTTCGTTTATAAAAGTAAATATGATAATGGGTTGATGCCGGTTAACCGTAAGGAGTGTCCAGGCATTCAGTTGTAGACACTGCGACATGCCAGGCATCTTAAACAGTCACCGCAACAAGCTAAAACAGAATAATATATTAGAATGGGGAAAAGTGCATACAGACGTCTTACCACGACAACTTGAGCGCTCGCATTAAGACTCGACTAATAACTCGGTGACAATTCATGTCTTGCCACATCCTATGTTTGCTCAAAGCGCGCATATGCGGCCCGGTTTCTGGGAGCCGCTCACTGGACCCTCAGAACTAGCATCACCTGCTCTGTGGATAGTTTGTGGGGGCGCCTGCTGGCTGATGATGACCACTAGCGCGCCCGGAGCTACGGATACACCATCGTTAAAGTCAGCTACTGTTCCAAGGTGTTATTTTGCGGCGCACATTGTCTTGCTACATTGCCATGCGATACCCCGACAGAATAGATCCGAATGTGCGGATATATTAGGTTCCAAATATTTGGGTTTGTAAGTTCTGCAACGAGGAAAAGAATACATTATTCTCATCTACTCGGCAATTCTTTCATTGTGCCACTGGAGGGCGACATTTGTTACATTTACACTCGAGCAAACCAAACGCTGAGCCCCGTAGCCGCGGAGCTCCTGAACGCAGTTGTGCACGCTGCTGCTTTGTTGAGTCGCACATCCTAGGCGCTCGGCTGGTATATGAGTGTGTGCGCAGCGTCGTCCCGGGACCAGAGTGCGCCGGTCCGCGGATCGTCTCCCCGTCCGCTCAAGATGGAACCGAAGAAGGTGGACCCGTCCTTCCTCAATGACATCAGCCAGGTGGTGCTGTACGGGGAATTCCTCGCCCCGGACAACCCAAAAGTCAAGTACGTCGTCAGCTTGACCGAGACGGACCTCGCGGTCCAAAAGGTCCTCTCGCCCTCACCTGTCGCCGGGCGGAGCAAGCTAACGTTCAACTTAAAGGACTGCGTCGGTGCTCGGTCTTACCGGGAAGATGACAACGAAGACTCGAGGGCGTACTTTTCGGTCTACTTTTATCCGTTGAAGAAGCGGTGGATGTCTACCGGTGTGTCGAGGCAGCGGGTGGAGCAGTGTTTCCAGGTCGCGTCGGTCCAGGACCAGCGCGCTAACCTGGAAGAGGCGGGCAAATGGGCTCGCACGATCCGAGAGCGCGTGGGACTCCTGCAGCCCTCCAGAGACGGTGAGCTACTGGGTGCAGGTCAACGTTACCTTATGTTATTGTTCATTGCGTTTATTTAGACCTGCATTAGGTCAAGGTGTTCCTCGTTTGATACATTAGGGCAGTCTACTTTTTGCGCACTTTAATCCATTAGTAACCGTAGCTATACTGTACAATGCGTTTCTTCTTATTATTAAATAAAATGTGTTATCCGCGTCTGTTTAAGTGTTTAGGTGTATTGTGCTCTTTTAATTTACCATTATAAAGGTAACACTATCCTATTCAGTAACTGATAATGGATTCTGGTGGAACTGGTTGCTAGACTTTTAACCCTAACCCATCTCTCGGATTGTTTCCTTTTACTCATCTCTTATGGATGAAACATTAGACCCGGCCATGCAAGTAGTCGCGTTATTAAAGCATGATTCACACTAGCCGGTATGTTGTCACTCAAGACGAAAACAGTCGCGCATACAAATGTGCTTTGATAATGACCGACCTGTCCAATATCAACCCTCACTTATAGTCTATTTGAGGCGATGAGATAAGCAATCTCGCAAATATTTCTACCTGTAAAAACTTGTTCTTGACTAGATGACATTATGTTGAGGACACACTGTGATCTTCATAGTCCCTCCTCGTTTTGTACAAATGCATTTGGTAGGCCTATGGTACAAAATTGGCCACAATTGAAGACTAATTGCAGGGTTAGGGTTAGGGTTAGGGTTAGGTAATGAAGTAAACGGTTTTTAACCCAAGAGGAAATTGTTATGATGCTGGTGCCTTCCCAGCAGAAACCCAGGATGAAACCTTAAGGAACAGGTTCTCTAATCCCTTTGCTGTGGCACACTGGAACCATACATCAGACGTGACCACTTTCCTGGCCCTGAGCATCTAAATGTTAATTTTATTCACTGTTATTCTCGCCCATAGTCAGTCTACATATTTTGTTAAATTGCAAGAAACACAAACAAGGGGACAATCCTCACCAGTGATCTGTTGATTAAAACATATCTGTATGAATGAATTACCTGCTTGGCCATTTTGCCCTGCGGTTTGAGGATACCTTCCCCAAACAAGTTCTCCTGTCCCGGTGTTACCTTACGCTTCACCCACTGCTGCACAGGATCTCTTAACAACTCCACCTTTGTGTGGCTATAGCCTTTCCTCCCTGTGCAAAAAGTGCTTGAGAAAAGTGCACGACATCTCACACTTATTTTTATTTTCACCCAGTCAAGCACAATGCAGACATCACCTCTTTTTGGATTCACACCTTCCGTATACTTTCGTCTTCGCTCAGATGGCTAATGCTTACACACACACACAAAAGCCAGTTTCATGATGATTGCCAAGACTAGGTCTATAGGCCTCTGGCCCATCACAGATAACCTTTTAGCCAGAAAAATAGTTACGAATATAACACACATCATCTGCAAATTGCAGATGATGACTACACCTGCGTTATGTTGAAATATACAATCCACCTTTCTTTCACCATTGAATGCTGCTGTGATCATGAGAAATGAGCTGCATACTCAATGAATAGATGTCAGTCCTTTGTAGAGAGCATTAGATCAAGATGCTGTAGACCGTGGGCTGACGGGTGGTTATTGATCTCAGAATGACCCAGGGTCACTGTTCGCTGACTCCTTCACAATATGGCAAATAACATACAACCTGCACAAGCCAGGGCAGACCTACTTCTAATAATTAATTAAACGTGTGTGTGTGTGTGTGTGTGTGTGTGTGTGTGTGTGTGTGTGTGTGTGTGTGTGTGTGTGGGTGTGTGTGTGTGTNNNTGTGTGTGTGTGTGTGTGTGTGTGTGTGTGTGTGTGTGTGTGTGTGTGTGTGTGTGTGTGTGTGTGCGCGCGCGCATCAGAGGATGGCCAAAACATTAATTTCCTCTCTGCATAAATCCCCCTCCCCAACGGATATAAATGACAATTGCGAGGCAAAGCTCAAGCTTTGTGGAGAGTGCCGACCCGTTTTGTCTCCTATTCTATCTCTCTGTAACTCTGAATTACATTTTCGACCTTGTCAGACTTCTCACTCTCACTCTCTCTCTCACTCTCACTCTCACTCTCTGTCCCTCTGTATTTGTATCTCCCACATTTTTCTTCTTCTGAAGGAGAGCAGTGCTGTCGCACTTGGAAAATACCACAACTCCACATCAAAGAAGATTCCCTCCCACTGATACTTTGCCATATTCAGTCAGAAAGGCTTGTGTTCAATTTTTTTCCCCAGTTGAAACAGCCGAATGTCATAAAGATATCATTATGACCGGATATCATGATACTGCCGGAAATATGGTATTATATTAGTATATGGTACTGACTCTGCTACTGTGTTCATTTGTCTTTCTATACATATATTGACATGGTTACATGTTTTTCGTAGCCATGTAGAAAAATGCTGCAGAGCGTGCTTCCCTCTGAAGTGCCCGCCTGTGATTTAACAATTCATTCACCAATAGGCTGATAAGTGGAGGCCACTGATTGGCCACTGGGTCTCACAAAGGGAGTCCCCGGGTTCCACCTAGGGGAGGGAAATGTGGTTGTGGTCGTATCTCACGGTGGGCAGTCCATTTCCTGCCCATGCAGTCAGAGGATTTTTTTTAACGTCAGTGTTGGCCTCCTTCACTGGAGTGTTTGGTTCACAGAGGGTGTGATGCATGCGTGCAGAGCCAAGAGCCAAATGTAGACTTATACAGGGGAAAACCCTAAAGAGGCTGGTTAAAACAACACGGTAACATAGTTTAGTAAGCAGCACGAATGAGACGGGAGGTCGCTGCATCCATTTCATCAGTAAACCAGTCCGTCTGTCAGTGTATCCGTCTTATTTGTTTATCGGTTAGACCGTCGGGGCTTTTGCAGTTAGCGATGAGGCTTCGCTCTCATCTTATATTAAACTCCCTTACACAAACGCCCACACACACTCTTCTTTCTTGTTGCGCTAGTCTCGCCCTTCATTTCCATCTCAATATAGCTCTTCAGACAGTTCACCACAACCTCCTCCTTCTCCTCCTCCTCCTACCCTCTGTGGTTCAGCTCAGTCAAGAACAGCGCAAAAAACACACAACACTATGGCTACCACACACCCAGAAATTCACGATTACAAAAAGATAAGGTATCATTCTGTAGCTTAAAAAACTTTACGAGAGCAAATCTATAGGATGGGATCATAGGCTTGTCACTGCAATGTGTGCTTTTAATCGCCAAAATCTGCGTTATCTATGATGTTGTCAAAGTAATTGTTCAAGTAAAACAGGGTTGCCATGGTGAATTGGTAATATGTCTGTTGTGTAGGTGCAACCTGAGTTAGTGGTTTGTTGCTCCATCATGGGTAATCAGTAGCATTTCAAACTAATTCCCAAGAATGTGAAACTAATTGAAAGCATTTATCATGACATTGGTTGTTGTTTATTCTTCCATTGACGGTTGTGAGTGCAAAATTCTCAGTAGTGATGATATCAGTGCGATCAGGCCTTGTTGCTAATGAACACCTTTTTATCTACATGGCGGTAATAGGACTGGTATTCTTGTTTATCTAGTTTAGGCCTATGTCGTCAGGTTGTTGCCAGTGGAAGTGTTACAAGGTGTTAGGTAGTTAGCTTAAGTTACAGTCCAGTTTGTATTTAATTTGTTTGTGTTTAAAGCTGCTGGTGTGTTATTTGAAATCACATGTTGGGTCACTATGTTTATACAGCAAACAGGTTATTTAACTATGTCACAGCCTCAGGCTTGATACATGAATATATTTCATATCAGATCATATCTTCTCAGACAATACACCCGCATGCATCATTTACCATCAAGCTTGCAACATCACAAGGCACTCAGCCTTTGTGGAAGCACAAGTCGACTGATAGCTGTGACGATATGCCCTTCTAAAGACGTACCTTTTTCTGGAGCCCCTGATGCTTTCTGCATTGACCCTGAACTTTACCTGCATGTCATTAGTCTACTAGGCTGGACGTTTTGATTGATATGACTCTGGTTCCCACAGGAATAATGACACGCATGATGATTAGATGGTGCTGGAGATGTACTATTCTGTTGATAATTTGACATGCTTTGTGTGCACAATGGAGAGCGCCGAAGTCTTCCTAGAGCATTGGTCCGAATTTGAGCAACAAATTATGATCCAGGGAAAATCATGATTTTCATAATGATTCATATGCATTATAATTGTTTCTTATGTTTCTATATCTCTCCTTCCTAATGTTGGCAGGCTTTGAATCAGCCCCTCAAGCTGCACTTTTCCTCCAGATATCTGGTCATGTCAGTGGAATAGGGCTGCATGTTTTTGTCAACTCGTCCTAAAGTGAGGCAGCTATTCCCACACACCACCACCACAGGCCATGGGTGTATTTCCAGAGTTTTCCCGGAGTCCACCCCCCCCCCCCATCACCCTATCCCCTTTAATTTGAGCGGCTGGGAGAGCCACATGGTCATTACTCCATTAAGAACTCTGCAGGGCTTCCCAGAGCCCCGTCTCCCGAGGCTAGAAACGGGACACCTGCGACGGGAGCGATGAAAGACTAGGACCTCTCGGGTGTGTTTGAGGTGTGGAGCTCAGTAGCGCTTCATCTTCATCTCGTTGACAGTCTGTCTCAGAAGAAACACATAAAGTCATACTCTTTCAGACAATTCTTTGTTTAAAAAAATCGAAGGAGTTCAATAGTGGCCCCGCCATTGCCGTAGTAACTGATTTACCAAAGAAAAACAGCCCTACCGTCTTCTGTAAGAAAATGTATACAAAGACTTTGCCCCATGACCTTATATGGTTAAAAATACTCAACAAAAAAGGCATGGTTGGTTTAAACCGAGAGTCACCGGCCAACCGGAGCCAGAGCTATAGCTCCCTAGGCCATGCCACATCGATTGCAGTGTCCTCTCCGCGACAGGATACAGAAGTGGTCCTCCAGAGTGGATTGAACGCTGTTGGTCTTAGATCAGATGGTGTTAGAAGACTTAGAAACAAAACGCCAGAACCGCAAGAAATGCTTGGTTTTGTCTTTATATCTCCATTCACTATAAATCACCTATCCAGTCTGTAGCCAGGCCTGTACTTTTTCAGAATACCTAAACCTCTTTTATTCCTACAGCACCGTGTGAAACCCGAAATCTTGTATAATCCTTTCCCGCTCATGAAAATTTCCCAAAAACGAATTATAATGACGGTTCAATCAAGCCTTGCTCCTTTTAACTCAACTGACACCCCTGTTTGGATGACTCGTCTCCTCGTTCCACCCAGAACACTAACTTTGTTCTTCTAGCAGGAATAGCTTTGTGGTTACAGCAAAAGCTTTTCAAATTTTTGTGGAAATAAGATAAACATGTTCCCGTGATTTTCTTGATTTTCCATACCTAAAAACCTGTTGTAAGATTGCAAGACTACTGCTGACATCCTGATACACTCTTTGGAACTGTCATTGCCAAAAAAAATAAACTATGAAAAAGTTAAACCTTAACCAACCTTAACCTTAAGTTAACATAAGCACACACCATTGGTTCACATACTTTTTTGATTTGTGATTCTGACATTGTGTCAAACCCTATTCTTAAAGGCTTGGTTCAGGATTTGGGCTTTCTTTCCTTTAGTTATCCTTGTCGGGGTCAGACCAGAGCAGTTAGACAATCATTTTGTAGATCCGTATTTGATCTGAATTGGTTTCTTCCTCCCTGGGGCCGTGCGCGACGATTCTGGTAGCCCTGACAATAACAACCCAACTGATTTGGAAAAGCGGAAAAACTGTTTCCCCTTTTCTGTTGTAAATAAGCAGAATTTGTGTTTTGTAAGTCATCTTTTTAACATAGTTTATTACAGCTACACAAACTGTAATTGATTCATGGTTGCGTTATCGCACTGATGTTTAAGTTGAGTTTTGAAGCTAATGCTCTGCCACTTGGGAATTGACATCTGCGCGGTAATGCTAGCCGGCAGCGGGTGTCTTATTTGTTTATCTGTTAGACCGTATTGGTATGAGGGGGGGATCACTAAACCTATCAAACAATGACTCATTACACTGACAGCGACACGGAACATGAGAGGCCTCCAACGGCCTGTTGCTCACACCAATCTCAATCTGTTTATGGGTTGTTTAACAGAGGATCTGAGAGACAACGCTCTGGCCCTCAGGTGGTCCAGCGGAGCCTCAACTGCCTCTGCAGTTGTAAACACAGCCCTGGGATGTGTGTCGCCAAAGATAAATGTTGACCTCCAGTATTGCTGTTAGCTCCCTCAAGCCGTTGAAAAACCTGCAAGTCTGCAAGATCCCTAATGGGCTGGACCTTGTACTACTGGTTTTTGTAGTATAGAATGGACAATAGTGCAGAAAAAATTGTCAACTGTAGACAGATGAGCACATTGTGAACTGTCTACAGTCTACTGTATACAGTTGACAAATTTGTCTGCACTATTGTCCATTCTATACTACAAAAACCAGTAGTACAAGGTCCAGCCCATTAGGGTTCTCACTTTATACAGGTTCCCTACTTTATGCTTACCTTCTCCAGGAAGTCTTAAACTAAAGCTATTTATCAAACTGTGCTCGGCAACCAGCCAACATCTTTGTTGGATTTGACATTTTTGTTTTTTATGTAACTAAGTAGTAAGTACTTAACTGTCACAAACACACCCTCATTGCAATAATGAGTTTTTGCTAATCCTTTCACATAGTGATTAACACCTGGTTTGTCTGTATTCAAGTTACTTGGTTCCCTGTGAGGGCTTGGTCTACATTGTCATTGTCCCGGTGGTTTCTGAACAACTGCTTCTCGTGTGTCATAGGATTGTTTCCGAAAGAATCGGTGGGTTGTATTGGATCTCTTTTATACACTTCTGTGTATTTAATACTTGGTATCTATTGTGATCACTGCGCATGGGTTCCACCCACATTCCTGTGTGTGTGTGTGTGTGTGTGTGTGTGTGTGTGTGTGTGTGTGTGTGTGTGTGTGTGTGTGTGTGTGTGT
>JAOPUD010000117.1:9403678-9419053 GCA_027122715.1 Trisopterus minutus
AGGGAGGGAGGGGAGGAGATAGATGTGTGGCAGGTGAGATGGATGGTAGTAGTGAAGACGAGCGTGGCCGTGTACATCCCGTCGTATGAGTTTGTCATGGTGGAGCATTGTGACTCCGACCGTTGGGGTGCAAAACGGTCCAGATGGTAAGATGGCTAAATGGCTTGGCATAGTCATTGTTCTTCATAAACGCAAGGGAAATAATGTCAAAACCCCCCTATGGGAGGGGATCAACGTTATGGACAACAAGACGAGCAGCAATGCACTTTGATTTTCACACCATCAGGTTTGTTAAGTGAATGTTTTTCACCATTAGCGGGTTCAAAAGGTCGCAAAACGACAAGAACCGCCGAAGCGGGACATTTATCCCTGTACGAGGTGCCAGAAGCCCGCTGTTAAATAACGGTCAACTTCACAAGCAAAGGAACCCCCGTTTGGATTCTGCAGCGTGCCATTTCTTAATAAATCAATTCATAAGCAGCTCCTCTGTATTCATATCATGTCCGGCTCCCTGTGATTATATCCAGTCTCCCATATGAGCCAGCATATGGCGGCCGTATGGAAGGGAACGGGATCAGGAGGAGTCACACAAGAGGCATCTGTGTTCCTTCCTCGGGAAAAGAAAACACATCCTCCACCAGAACAGTAAAACAGGGAGTTCGCAAAAGGACGCCCTGCCTTCGTTTTTTGAGCAGCAGTCTGTGCCTGCGTTGGGTTTCTTCTGTGGTGAACACTCTCAGCGAGTTGGTGAGTGCCGGTGAAGATGTGACTGGGCCCAGGAAAGACGTGCAAACGCCAGATGACAACACTCCGATAGACGTGATAGTCAGCTTGAGGCAGGATAGTCTGGGTTCCAGGGTAAGTTTATTTATACAGCAGCCTGTTTATAGCCAATAGTGTGCTCACAAAATCCAGATTTCTATCAGGTCGCTTCCAGCAACCTGATAGGTCGAAACAAATATAAAGCAAAAGAATGTAATCTGAAGTCTGCTGAAAAACTTGATTATTGATATAAAAGGCTGATGAACAATGAGCAAGAATTCGAAAGTATCCCAAGAAGGGGTTAGCAAACAGATGCTAATGCGAGTGGCCCAGCTTTTTACCAGGTCTGCTCTGGCACTCTTTACCAGCGTTTAGGAACAATGAATATTTGGAAGAGTAGTCCTGCAACAGGATGCCAAAAAACCCAACAAGCGAGTGTTTTAGGGGGAGATGGAGAAGGGGGAGGCGGAGAGTGCACATCTGGAGGTCTAAAGAGAGGAGAACATAATGCTGTGACTGGCAGGCAGCCCAGAGTGAGACGTTTGTTCCTCGTCCGTCTCGCCTGAACACAGACATGCGTGTGAATTAAATATAAGTACTGTTAAAGACTGAAATGGGAAGATGGTGCCATTTTAAAAATTAACATAGGATAAGATGTGATAGATACATTTTCAAATCAAGAGGAACATTTTTGTGCAGCCGTTGCTGTATAAAGTAGGCAAAGGGTAAATATGCAGAGTGCCAATATAGAAATAAACAATATACGAGTAAAAGTGTTACCACTTACCAGTATCATTAAGGTGCAATAACCATATGTACAGCCAAAAAGCTTAACAGAAGCACTTCAAAAAATACACAGCCAAAAGTACAGTAAGGGCTATACAAATCTATGTAAATGGAAAGGAGCTAATCCAAATATACGATGCCCAAATTTCCCACATTAACCTTAAGCATCACAGAGACGTAGGAGAGGGTGATAATAGCCCCTTGGGCCCCACCACACATCCGTTTAATTGTTCTACAGGAGTTTGTGTTCTAGCTTGCTCCTGTAGCTGTCCTTGCCCTGCTGGATCCTATCCTTGAGTGGTCTTTGAATCCTTTTTCCACCATCTCCGCTCCGGAAGGCTCTCTTCTTCTCATTCAAGAGGGACCATGATGTCTCTGGTGGCCCAGGGTTAGGTGTTGAAGAAGCCGCATACAGCCTCCGTTGGAACTGCCCTGGTTGGACAGTGCACAGACTGCTTGAAAGTGGTCAATGTCGCAGCCAGTGTGATGTGGTTGAAGTGCCCGGATTTCTTGATGAATGCGTTAATTCTCGCAGTGACTGAGTGAATGATGTCAGCCACAACCGCCCCAATGCCAGAGGGAGGAACTTAAAAACCCTCTCGGCAGATCGTGTTGCTTTAGTTTAGACTAAGGGCAAGCGGTTCAATGTCTGGGCTACACACACATTTTTTAACGGCGATATGACCAAGATTACACCATTTATTAACTAGAATATCAAGTCCCGACCTTCCCTTCTTGACACACTCCCCGGCAGTAAGGTAGGACAGCAGTCTGTCAGTCTAGGGACACGAGTCAGGGATGCGCTGGTGTAGCCAGGTCTCCGTGAAGCACAACCCACTGCTCGACTCCTCGCCAGAGGAGCTAGCCCCGCCCCCTGCTTTTGGTAGCAAGCGACTTCGCATTTTCCACAGTGATGGAATGCAGACATTGGTTGAAAAAAAAAAAAAAAAAAAAAAAAAAAAGACAGCCTGTGCTATTCTTCCTCTGTCATTGTCGCACCTGCCTCTCATCCCCTGTGCCTCCTTTCCCACGACTCCTTAGGGATTTCCGGTCCCTCCCTCGCCAACTATCTCGGTGGTAGCAACAACAGATCCCTGTTGCCAACAACAGCCTTGTTTGCGCCGAATCGGTCGAAGAAGTGTGCCCATGACGAAGGAAACGTAAAAAAAACATTCCACAACATCATGGAACCAAATAAACTGACTAAACCCACGTACAATTACACTAAAACAAAGTTTGAGTAAATATCATGAAGAAAAACGATATAGGGAAACTGTGGCTGGCTGCTGCCCGTTGGGCTCCCCGAGAGTTTAGTACTAGCCGTAACTAAAGGTAAGCCCAACGCAACGTTGGCAAGTGGACTTGAAAGCTTTCAGGTTATTTCTATATTGTGCGCGGGATCTTTGCATTCCAAAAATAGTTTGGCTGCAATTTAATTAAAAAAAAATAATAATAAAAGACAGACAAATAATATTACATATCCCAAGGAGGCCAAGTAGCTCTTTAAAATAAACATTCATTTGAATCATTGTTCACAAAGCGGTACACCAATATTCTTCCTCTCGCTCGAGTCTTCGCAGCGTTTCCTGTTTGGAACGCTAAAGCGGCGGTGTGTTGTAAACAGCGGAGCGGTATCCTGACTGCACCCGACGCTCACAATAGTATAAGTAAGTCCAACATGAATCAATACATGAATATATAAAGCCGTCAGCATAAGCACTCTTGTGTCTGCGTCTCCTTCAGCTGCCAGACAAGAGGATCGACAGATGTTCCCCCAACACCGACGTTTGTTCTCCTCCGAGAAGTCAAGCAGCAAACAAGATAGATGCCTCCATCTATTTTTAGAAGTGTACATTTGATAGCCCTGCATTGGCACAAGGTGACAAAGAGGAAAAAGATGAGCGTTGTACCGCCCCGCTCGGTAAGAGCGTTGTGGGGCGGCAGGCGGGGGGTAGTGCAGAGCTAAAGACGAGCTACCATATGCGGGAATGCCTGAGGACGAACAGGCCGTCATGGTGGGGTCGTGGGGAACACATCCCGTGGTCTCCCGCGATGCGACTGCCCACGCTCATGCCCTCCGGTTCACCGTTCGGCAGTTGATCAGCAGACACGACTTGCAGTGAATTCAGACACACTTCAGAAATGCAGCAGGTGAGGGCGTGAGAGCATCTGATCCAGGATGCCCACAGGGAAGCTGACGGCATTGGGGTTCGAAACCTTTCAGCGGGAAACTGAACAACCGCACCAACTCGCTCTCCTGCACTATGCTGCTAATGCAGTCGCAGTGCATGTCATCCCGTGACTGATTTTCATTGGTGTAGGGAGAGAGAGGGAGAGTGAGAGGAGGGCTGGCAACCGGTGATGTTTATCGCTGTGCTGTTTTCCATCGGCTGTACATGGAGCTGTATGCCGCGCACCGTTGTGTGACGGAGCTGTCTCGCCCATGCCACAGAACTGTGCATGTGTCTCTTTGAGCAAGACTGATGCATCCCAGATTCTGAACCAGTGGACTTGTAAATCTAATTGGCCAGTGTACCACTGAAGGCAAGACGCACCGTGCCCTCGGACTGTTCCACCGCTGTTTGTCGAGATACCAACTATTTATGAATTACTTCCCCATTCGACCATCAAAAAAAACAACTACCTAAAGATATAGTAAAAGACTTTGACGTGGAAGAGCTTCAAACCATTTTGCGCCCTGAATTAAAACCAAAGGCCAAGACAATAGATGCCTTACAAGTGCCATACTGATGCATTCAATATCGTCAATAATCTCAGGCCTACATGTCCTGTCAGCGATAGGATGTCTGGATCATGGATCATTGCGGCCCCATTGCCCAAGGACATCCTATAGCTTGGAATAATACAGGGAACATAAGAAATGGTGGAGCAGCTACAATTTCGAATCATCAAATCTAAATACCCGGAGAATGCTGTACAGCGGGTAGTGGGGCGTTTCCAGTGGGCCATACCTCACCGGGAACAGGTGGAATGGGATGAGCGTGTACAGGTGAGTCGTGTCCCTGAACGGGTGAGGCGGCGAGGGCTACTGACCTGTGGCGCCTACGTTCAGCATGCTGTACATGGTGTACATGTTGCATATCTGCCGGTACTGCTCTTCGGCGGTCTCGTCCGCCATGTCGTCCTCCTCCTCGTCGTCGTGGTAACTGATGGGAGAGTCGCTGGTGTACATGCTGAGCGCGCCGGGGCTCGTCCCGTCGGGCGTCACGCCGTTGTTGTTGTTATTGTTGTTGTGGTTGCCGTTGACGCCGTTGCCCGCCCCCTGAGTCATGACTCCGCCCACCATGCCTCCGCCGCGCCCGTCCTGCGCGGCGGCGGCGGCCGCCGACGCGGCGGCGGAGGAGGAGGAGGAGTAGCGGGCGGCCTTGCGGGACCCTCCGCCCCCCAGGCCACCGCCGCTGTCGCGACTGCTGCCCTCCCAGAGACGCTTGGCCACCGGGGTGCAGACCACCGAATAGGGGGAGCCCTCCTGCTGGGAACACGGTGACCCGTTCATGGATCATAATACACAATGACCCTCCACATATAAGATGCACTTCATGAACCCCAGAGGAGGAACACATCTTATTACCAGTACGTACCTACTTGGATTTTACTATAAAAGCTTTGGTACCGAAACAAGTTTTTCTTCAAAATTAGATAGTAGAGATCAGCAGTTATTTATGTACAGGTTTATATTACTCATTTAGCTGCAACAGCGGCAACATTTTAAATGTGTCAATATGTCATAAACTAACATGACATGGTTAGTTTATAATATATCACACAAATCAAAAGGTTGGTGTGACACAACTTTACTGAGTCCTTTACGGATATCTGCACTATGGGGGGCAAAGACCTGCGAGGACCACTCTGGGTTCCGAATGATTGCCAACGCGACTCTCAGTATGTATGTTTACATATATATATATATATATATATATATATTACCGTATATATATATATATATATTCACATGTGTACATGAGCATGATGTTGCCCTTTAGGTCTGTGTAAGTTACTAAGTAAGTAATCTTTATTGCCATTGTACAGACAACAAAATTTTGTTGGAGCAATCCTCCAGCTGCACAGTTTATATACACATAAAATATCAATATATATTATAATATAAAAACAACAGTATCACCAATATAATAAATAGAAACTGAATGGTTTCAAAAGTCCAAGTTAAGTCCTTAAAGTGCCGGTAGTGCAACGTGTGTATGGGATTGGGAGTATCAGTGTGTTAGTACTGGAGGCCAGGCGGATGGTTGAGGCCTACTTGTGGCGTGGAGGCAGTCTGCTCCGTCTTCACCTTGGAGACCAGGGGCAGCGGGGTCAGGCATGGGGTGGGCCTACCTGATGCAGAGGCCCCGCCCACGGTTTGAGTGACAGGGCTCTGAGGCTCAGAGGGCGGGGTTTCCTCGGTGTGAAGCCCCTGGGAATCGCAGCTCGGGGATGACACCTGGAACAAACCAGGGGTGAGTTTCCCAAAAGGTTTGCATTTTGCTGACTTATTACTAAGCCCAGTTGTACCAGCAGCAGCCGAAGTATGAGTGTTTCCTAAAAATCACCAGCTAACAGCAATACGTAGCTGACCTCTATGTCTTGATGAGCTGCGTATTTATCCGCTAATACACAGTGAACAGATGTTTTCTGAAGGCTCTAAGGCTTTCAATCAGTCACAGGTGGAAGCCTCACAAACTTTGATATTTAGACTACATGCATGCTATACAGTTGTGGTTAATATCCGCCAACTTGATTGTGTATAGCCTACCTATCCTTTGTATCAACATTAGAAACTACTTCGGAAATGATTGCTTGTTTGGAAAAAAACACAAATCTGGCGAATTCATCAGCATAGGCACTATCTATGCAATACAATATAGTTGCTGCAAACTGTTGATACGTTTATGGAAAAAAGCTCATTCAAACACTATTCTCTGGGATATGGATAAGTAAATAAATTACTTTTCTCCTCAATTCTGTGCGAGTCAAATGGCTGAGTGGTTAGAGCACGCACCCTGAGAGTAACAGGTTTGGTTTTATGGCCACCGGTTCAAGCTCTGCCAGATGCGTCTTGTCTCCTCAGTTTTAATGAAATATTTGAATGTTTGAAGTCTGGCGATCTCTTAACAGTAGCTAGGCTGTATATTTCCCTCCCTCCCTTATTTCCCACAATATTTTGATAGCCTGTTCATTTTGAGAGGGGGCAGCGTCTTGTGTTGTCACTGCAATGGATGCATGTTTCTTGATACTGACTTTTATTTTAAATTGTAGGCTACCACTGAATTCACTTCCCAGAATACACCCACTGCCCAGAATCTTACCACATATGTAAGAGTAACAGGGTTGTTAAAGAAAATATTTGTGAGCCATTAAATTTCCAGTGATGTTCCACACCATAACATTTGGAGATGGTACTGCACTAACTTGGAATGCAAATTGCGTAAAAAAGACAAAGAAGACTGAAATCGGTCATGTGACCATGAATATCCAGGAAGCATGTGGCATAATATGGACCTACAACAGCCCAAGAGCCATAAATAATTTGCCTTTTTACCATGTGGGTAATAAGGACTCAGCCAGACTATGTTGTTGGGAATCAATCAGGAAGCCTTACCTTGCTAGCACTATGGAGTTTAATAACTTACTCCATACTATGAGCTTACTATGTAGATGAAATGGTTTTGGGGAACACTTTCCTATTAACTGTTGAGTCCCTAAGAGATAGCTGGCTAAGGAAGTTAGCAACTATGCTTTTGGGAAACAAACCCCAGCCCACTTTGTCACAACAACAACAACCACTAGAGGGTGCATTTCAAGAAGCCTAATATGGGGCAGTTAGGGCGCTAACACATTCAGTAAGACCCTAATCAGAGGTGGTCTGGGCATTCCTTTAGCAGTGTGAACACAAGTGTGTCCTGGGCCACATAGAGCACTCAGTGACGTCCACCTCGTAAGCAGGAGTACGTATACATTCGCGCATACATATTGTAGAAATCATCAAACCCTGGCTTTGTGGTTTCTAAAAGCAATATTACCAGTGCTGCAAACATTATTGCACATTTGGTTTGCAAAGGGGTAGACTCAGTCTGAGTTGTTTGGATTTCATATTTTCTTTTTCTTTTTTAGTTCAAGCTGTCTAGCTACATGGAAGTTCATAGCAGCCTCCCGCTGGTTAGAAACACATTCGTTCTTAGCACGGCGGAAATGCTGTACGTGTTTATTCACATTCAGAGCGGTGGAGTCAGCTCTGATCCCAAGTGGTCCCACGGGGACGCATGTGCAGACGCATTCTAATGCGTTGTGTGAGCTGATGTACCCAGAGCTGTCCACTTGTGATAGGATCGCCCGAGATGCATGTTAATACCAGGTGTGAACCGGGCCATGCCCAACCCTTCATATCCGTTTCAATTGGACTTGTAAAAACCTTATTTCCCAACAATGAGTCACAATGAGCAGGAGTGCAACAATCACCGCTGGTCTGTACCGTCCGTCCATCCATCCATCCATCCATCCATCCCCACCCTGGTCTCACTCCCTCCAGTCACTCGCCCATAGATTTACCAGGCCACGCCTCGGTCACCACACACCACCCCCCCCCCCCATATCGGACCCCAGTCCCTCAGTTGCCTCTTACCTTGAGGAAGAACTCTGTTCCCTTCTCCATGATCTGCTGGATCTGGAGGAAGCCGGCGGTGTACATAAGGAGGAACTGATCCCCTACGTTCATGCTGAGGCGACCCGTGTAGCAGAAGGCCAGGATCTGCTGGAAGCTCTGAGGCTGCACGGCCGGGGGCAGCTCCACCACCGAGCTCTTGCCCCCGGCATTGAACAGGTCCCGGAAGTAAGAGCTGCTGGCGGCGAGCACCGCGCGGTGAGCCTGGGGGGGGGGGAGGAAAGAGGGTTTAGGCGGAGGTAGTAGCATGGGGAGGAGGGAGGTTTGTTAAGGGCATGGACGAGAGCAGCCAATGTTTGGCGACAAGACCATTGTGAAATTTGTGAATTTTAGTGAGGCTAAAATCAATAATCCATTTGAGTGAAAAATCGATGACATTTAATGTCGTTAGAAAAGTTTTTTATCGAGCTCACAATAAAATAATCTTGAGCAATACAAAAACAGTATCCTGCATGTCGGCGTTTTCCTCATTGGGGTTAAAAACCCATTCCCATTTCCGGGAGTGAATCAAACCCCCTCGCAGTATAACATCCTGCCCCAACCTGCCGGGGAAGTATGATGGGCAGCCGGAAGGCAAGTGAAGGCAGGCAATAGGGGATGGGACGGGGATGGTCCTACCTTGAAGGCGTGGCCCTTGACGACCACGGAGACGTCGCAGTAGAGACCCTGCAGCCGCTGCTCGTTCAGACACTCAAGGACGTTGTTGCCGAAGTTGGGGATCGCCATCTGTAGCGTCTGAGCCATAACGCTATGGCGGGACCGCGCGCTCTAGAGGAGACGGGACCGCTGCAGCACGGCGGCTTGCTGGGGCATGGGATGGAGCTGGGGCTGGGAACACACGCACAGGGTACAACATAAGACCTCATATACCTCTATACATTAGTGATAAACCTATTGTTCGGCCGACGAGCATAAATAGGCTGATAAGGACCATGAATCATCAAGGACTCAATTACTTTCGATTGACGTAGACGGTCACGAATATGGCATTCGCCGCAGCCAATGCAGTCAGCAAACGCAGTTTGGAAGGGCAGTCAAAGTACATCAAGTATGCTATGAAAAGCAGACACCCGCGATGATGGAATTAAATAAAGGCGTTATCTCAGAAGTGTGTTCGTTTACTATTGATTTTGAACCGTGTTCCATCAGTGATGTGGCAGATCACACCACCATAGGTTACCGTGCCAACGATCAACATGGGTGCATCCCTGCCATACATTGAGGGTGCTCCTTCAAAGCACAGCAGTGAGTGCAGACAGTGTTTCAGATGGCCTTCTGTGGGAATCGATCTCCTAACCTGGGCCTTGTTTAGGCCCGGCTCCGCCATCCAGATTCAAAGGAGAGCCATATAGACAAGTTTATGATTTCTCATAAAGTGTCGTTGGAAAACATTCAACCTGAAGGTCTTTTAAACCTCCCATTTTTATTGTTTTAATAGCGTCTTCTCGATAATGGACACTACTAACTTTGAGTCTCACGCTAAGTGGCTATCTTTATTGCGCAACTAAAGCATACAATTGAATAGTGATTAAAGATAATGTTGAAATATTGCCAATGTCAGGATCGAGGGAAGTGTAATACAAAAGGAAACCAATGGAGAAAAGTCAGAGGAAGACTATTAAAGATAATGAAGACAAAGAGAACAACGGAGGGAAGAATAGACGGATTGGAAGGATTGGAAGAATGAGGAGGCGCAGGTTATGGGGTAGCTGGTGGAAGGGATTGAAGAATCATTGTTGAGGGTTGGATGACTAATGTTGGGGCAAGGCTAAAGGTAACTGTAATGGGACAGTTCACAGAATTTAAAACAAATAAAGCGTAAGATGTGAACTAAAGCGAAGTTCCAGCTGCTGGTGAGTTTTAAGACCCCATTGTTATTCCTTTGTTATCAGTTGCTTTTTGAAAGACCTCTTCGGGTGGGGCTTTAGATCTGCTTTCTGTCTTTCTTGTTGCTCATTAGACTAAATACACAATGAAGAAAAAAAGTGCAGTTTATGTACACTATTTGGTTTGTCAACTTCATCCAAATTAAAGGATTATGATCAAAGTTGGAGGACCGGTCACCGTTTTTGCAAATAAAGCCCTCCAAGGGACATAATGCATTTCTCAAATATCTCCAATTCACTCACGCAAAGCCTTGATGTTATATATATACAATAAACAGATTTAGCTGTGCTCTACACTTAACTCTTTTCACATCCAAGACACTGTCTCTCTCCCAACTGTGAGGGGTTTTTACAGCTTCAAACAATGGTTACATAGTTGGAGACAGAGTCAACACTGCCAAGTAGACAAACACAGCAGCATATAGCTTAAGCAGCTTCGGCTAGCATCCGTTGCTTAGTGGATACGACCTTTGTGAGGTCACCCATGGACTCCAAAAGAAAGCCTGGTCAAGAACATCGTACAGATGTACGTGTGCAGTGATGAACTTTCTTCTGTGCTATTAAAAATGGACGGTTTGCGTCCATTGAACAATTGGCTTTATATTATGTAAAGAAGAAATTCTGATGATTATATACACATGAACGTTTTCTACATGCACTGACTGAATCTATCAAACCCTCTGAAAACCATCATGGTCACACACACTTCATCCATCAAGCTTTTGCCTTTTTGCCTGGTATGCTGTGTATACATCTACCCTGTTTACATTTGGCAAACGTGACGTTACCAAGGCAACCTAACAGTAGTATTTCAAGTTGACAAAGCCCTGTGGTGTGTGCGCCCATAAAACGGCACCGATGGGGGGGGGGGCAACCTACCGTCTTCAGTTCCCATCTGTTATATAATTGAGCTACACGCTTAGCTAGCTCTGACATGCTCACACATGCATGCTGCTTGTGTACACTATAGGGGTTATGGGAGAATGGTTAGGGTGTGTGACTCCCAGCTGAAAGATTTTGGGTTCAATCCCCAAAGTCCACAGTCTACATGTAGGCGTCCTTTTGCAAGATTGCCATCCCAAGTAGCCGCAGTGTCACTCAGGCTAGTTTGGTGAGCCCCAACGTATACAGTGTGAACTTTCACCAGTTTCAATCCCTGGCCTGTGAACTGATAGGATTGGCACAGCCCAAGTGTTTGAAGTCTAAACCACCATGTAGTATGATCCAGCTGACAAGCACTGTGACTCTGTTGGACCACTGCCAATGATGCAGATAACTGGGTGCACTGAGTTTGATGTTGCTTTACCGGCTCCGCGACAGGAGAGATTTGTGAACATGCACGACTGCCGTGGGCCTAGCTCTATTTAAGTACAGCGGTATAGAACACGAGCAAACACATAACCTGTTTGTTGCTAACTAAATTCTCCTTTTTTTTTAATTTGGCTTCCTTAGACAGTTTCCCATCCTACGGTGTATTTGTATACATCACGTGGCATAATGATAGACTGATAATGAAAGATGGAATTCCCATCCTCCCTGGGTAGTAACAGCTGCCCTTGGGCTACTTCTAGTTAGCATCTGCCGCTATAGTCCTAAAGAGCTATCCCTTTTGGATTAGCAGCAGATATTTGTGATTAGGAATTACGATAACATCTCAACTACAAGAGTATATTCTGGCAAGATGATAGGAAATCACTATGCCATTGTAGGAAAACAATTTGCTAAAATAATGAATACATTTGAAAATTCTAGCAAAATATTACTTCTAATTATTAGCACATGGTCAAGAAGTGTTCAATGTGATTGTTCATTTAATGGTCAGGCATATCAAAGTGAAAGTTCAGCTGGTGTATAGCCTATAGAATAATTTGTTGTCCCAACAATCATAGGGAACAACGTCGATGTAACACGATCTGCTGAGCAATTTAAAGGAAAATATGAAATAGGACACAGCTGGGGTTCATTACATTGTAGCGTATGGAAAGGTCAGTTATCAGACATAAGGTTATATCGTTTAAATAGAATATACATTTATATATTTGATTAATTCATTATACAATAAGAATATAAAATCCTAATAACAATAAAGATGTAATGTTAGATAGGCCTTTTCGGGTTTTAATAAAAGTGACAAGTAGCTTTGTTGTCAAGTGGGTTCTAAAGCAATAAGTAAATTAGTAACGCATAAGTTTGGATCAGAAATAATTCAGATTCAATTGTAGGTATATTATGAGTTTTGTGATACTACAGGCAAGTTAAATATCTGGGAAGTCACAATCACTGCCATTGTTTCTTTGAGGCAGGATTTGGAAGAAATCCCAAGACAATATTCATCATTCAGTTCCGACAATCACTTCTTCGACCAGAATGCAAAATTTGATGAATATTTACTTTGGCGGCCTACCTTAGCCGTTGCATATTTTAATCAGGCAAATCTATGGCTGATTGTCATTCAAATGAAGGAGACAGATAGGTGTGAATCGACACTATATGTAAATAATGGAGAGCACATTCTAGCAACGTGTTACATTGATTAAGGCTATGCTAGAATTGCTCTGGTTATTTATAATGACAGAAACCCCCACAGATAACACCTCCTGCAAATTCAGGATGCATTTCTACCAATTAGCTCTGTGTGGCTTCATACTGCAAATTCCTGACATCCTACAAAAAAAGTGTTCAGAATTCACCTAGAGAATTACTCCCAGGGAAGAGGGCAGAGTTTGGTTACTATTTCAGTTCTTCAACAAGGCCTCTCACCTTCACCTGGGCTGAACTGCACAGAGGCTCTGGGGTCATAACTTATGAACTTCCAATTTTTTTTTTTAATGTCAAACAGCTTTCCAATGTAAACTCCCTGGGGAGAGTCCTGTATTCAGAAGTACCTTCTAATTGGAATAAAAGCAACAAAAAAAACGGGTTAGGATGGTTATGCAAGTAGTGATGCAACCCTGTCAATGGTTTCAAAACAATTACTTTTTTTTATTTTTCCATTAGATGGCAGGATTAAAAGCAGCCTTGGGCCCTGTCTATTGAACATAGCCCAGAGCCTTGTTTATTTTCTGTTTCCAGGGCATTACACCATCATGGAGGGAAACAACAAGAGCTCGAAAGGTCAGTCAAAAGTGGTTCACATGTGCACAGAAAGCCTGTCTAGACATGTTGACACGCTACTTGGACCTGAAAAGCACTGTGGGGGCCCCATCGACTGCAACCCCTTTTCTGGTGGATGACCCTTTACTCGTCGCGGGTCGCCGGGAGTCAGACAAACTTCCAGGCAACATGAAGAGAGGCTAATTACCCTACTTGACCTTTAACCCTCCCCCTACGTTTAACCCTCCCCATGCCGCTGTGTACACCGACGACCCAACCATGTTGTACATATGGTAAGACGAGCTAAAAAATAAACTATAAATACATTAACAATAACCTTTTATTATTCATCCACGCGTAATTAAACACCATCTAATTTCCTGAGTTATATAGGAGGTTAAAGGTTACAAAATAGCAAGTAGCCGGCTATGCTAAGTGAACATTTTGTGGACATTGAAATATGACTATTTAGTTACATAAACATTGATGTTAATAATAACGACGACTTATTTAGACTGTATTCGATTCGGAAAACAAGCACTAAAAACAAACTACTCTGACGCAAAAAACAAACAAAAAAAATAAGGGGGCTTGGTTGTAGCCTCCCCTGAGCCAATTTAAAACGGAATAGTAATTAATTAAACATGTATTAATCTCACACGGGAGAGTCCTGCGGAGCCTCTGACGTCTCACCAAAAATGGCCTGGCGGTTAATGGGCCGCCGACAGCGGGCAGCGGGAGAGACCGCGGCCGGGGCAGAGCTGTTAATGCCCCGCCGTGCCAGCATTGATGCCCGGTAGGATCGGGAGTCCTCGTCTGGCACCGAGTGGTTTGGTGACAGGCTACGACAAAACAACGAGATCGCTATCCCGACCACTGTACCGTCAATCGTTATAATAAGTGTCGATGTGGTGACTTTTATTTCTTTCGACACGAGATCGACAACAAATACAGCAGAACAAATGAAATATTCGGCGGCTCAGGGAGGATCACCGCTGGTGTCGGGTAATGTCGGGCAGACGGAGTTACCTCCTCCTCCTCTGGCCTAGCAGACACACACGTTGTAACGTTACCTCAAAAAACGCCGTTTATCCTCGTCTGATCTCCCGTCATATCCAATTTGCTTCAAACACATATAATTGTAACAAACTTCCGCAACGGTGGGCATGTATTTTATTCCCGCAAGTAGGATTTACGGCTCGGTTTTGTATTTTTTATTATAAGAAGAGAAGGGGTCGTAGCACTCCATCTTTGGCGGACATCAACAGGTCATCCCGGGACACAAATGCTCCACTGTGGGCGAGCCAGACAAATGGATCCGGCGTGTCGAGAGCATAGATGGCATCGCACCACGTACCGCATCACACATCCAAAAAACCTTTACTGACATGCAACTGCATGTATTATTTATGATTATGCATATTTTGTATCTAACCAGAATAAAACGCAACGTATTCAAAATCCCCTCCTTGGTCAGCTTTATAAAGTTCAGGAATGCAAACCGAGGCAGCGGGAGGACTCATCCGTCACCCCGGAGAAGAAAGCGGACAGCCCGGGGCGACGAGTGTGTGTGAAGTGGTTTAAGTTTTGTTGCTGGTGCTCCTAGGGGCCCATCCCCCATAGCACACCTTCCCAAAAACAATAGCTACCCCCTTCCAAATTTATCAAGAGAGACAAATTAAAAAAGTAAACCCGCGGACCGCCTTGCTCACCTCGGTCGACCCACTTTCCCAACACTTTAATGAACTATGCACCGATGTTCAACACTCACCCCGCTGCTGTATTCCGCTGCAAAGTGTTTCAATGGAGTAGCTGCACAGAAGCGATCTCTCCCTTCGCCTCGCTACGGGCAGCCATTCATTGTGACTGAGCCAGCATGCACACGCACACACACGCACACATACGCTCACGCAATACACACAGAGACACACACACAGGCCAACAGCGGAACCCAGAGCTATCGAGGGGAAAGGCAAATCTGCTGTTCCCAGGGGTTGCAGAGATCACAGAGTCACTGATCGCCCAGACAGAAAGACGGAAAGACAGACAGGGAGACAGCGTCCCCAATCGACCCGGCAGTCTGTTGCCCCGCCCTTCACACACACACACACACACACACACACACACACACACACACACACACACACACACACACACACACACACA
>JAOPUD010000117.1:9443470-9453864 GCA_027122715.1 Trisopterus minutus
GAGGGAGGGGTTAAAGACGTCAGCAGCTTTACCCGTAGACGACCAGGAGCACGAGGCCCTAACCTGCTCCTCCATAGAGCAGATTTTCTATTTATGGGGGAATGAATTTGACATTGCGCCACCCAGTGGACACCGGTACGGCTAACAGGGCGTGGGGGCGGTCCCCGGTCAGGTGACCTATGTAGATTAGACACATGTGGGCATAACACGGGCGAGGGAGAGGCCAACAGGTTACCTGATCAACAGTTTGTTTTTGTTTCATTGCATTGGACATATCCGTGTTCTAAGTTTCAGATCGATTTTCATATGATTCATACATTTATGCATCTTCCCTGATTTTAGTTGGGAACTAAGCAATAACAACACCTCCCCCCCTGCTCCTTATTCCCATATATGAATGAGTCATAAGTAGTACACATAGGTTAGAGAGCTAACAGTGAGTGAGTGAGTGAGTGAGCGAGTGTGCCTGACCTGACTGTTGGCGGCCGCCGTGAAGCGCTGAACGACGTCATCTACGTTGTAGTCCTCCAGGTCTGGGTCGTCCATGATGGGTTCGTCGTCACACGACTGGTCCCAGCAGAAGCCCTCCGGCGGGTTGTAGCCGTTGGGTAAGATACCTGGAGCCACCCAAGACCCGGGGGAAAACCGGTTCACACACACACACAAAAAGGTATGGTACCGGGTGCGACGCCCAAATGTCCACAGACTCACCTGTAGCAAGAGACCCTTCTAACCCCTATCCGGCCCTTCGACTGAAATCACTACAAGAATTTACTCGGAAACTACAAACTAGTTGCCCATTATGTAATAAGCTTGTTCACACTTCTGTCAAATTGAGTTACAGACAACTTTAGATACAGGCCATGAAGGAGCAATTCAATCTTATAAGTAATGCAAGGTGGAGAGGTCTGCTAAATGGACATGATAGTATTATTGGCAGCCGGCACAGTGTGTGTGTGTTATGTTTGTCTACCAGTGAAGAGGTCTGCATAAGGAGGCTCGAGGCTCTCAGAGGCCCTCCACAGCAGCTCCTGGTTCAGGGTCCTGATCCGGTTGTTCCGGTCCTGGTAGTCCAGCCGACCGAAGAAGAAGCCGTCGTAACCCATCTGGAACCAAACACACAGGAGCAGGGAATCATCCAACTACCAAAACACAACACTAAACGGACACACACAAACGCACACGCACGCGCACACGCGCACACGCATTAAGGAACAGGTAAGGGCCAGGGCATCCTGCTCTGGGGTGGTTGAATGCAGATCTTACAATGGGTTGTATTTAATATGTGCATATAAATATGCACATCGGCACACGACTGATTTACACAACGCTTTATATTCAATTTGATATTTGTAATTATTCAAAATCCTTTTGTAGTCTATTCTTATTACTCCTAGTCTGTACTTTAGTTTGAACCTACTGCACGAGGAACATCTATGAATTTGGCAGATCAGAGCTTTGCATTTGATCAATCAGTCCTTAAAGCCCAGGGCCTGGTCACGGTCACTGTGGCGGCGGATCCCCCAGGCCCGCCCCGCCCACCTGGGCGAACATGGAGGCGTGCTCGCGGGCGTGTCCGAAGGGGTCGATGTGCCAGGCCACGCGGGGGCGCCCACACGGCCCGAAGGTGTCGTTGAGGAAGCGCAGGCCGAGGGTCATCTGGTCGATGACGGCGCTGTAGTGGGTGGTGGCCTCGTCACTCATACACCAGCCGCCGTTCACAAACTCCAGCCGGCCTGGGAGGGCGGGGGTAAACAGACACAGGAAGAGAGAGGTACAGCTTTCACATCTGTATAGTATTTTAGATTCTAATTCATGTCTTATTGCATTTTCTTGTTTTCCAAGTCGATGTTCTTATTTTCCAATTTCCCAAGGTGTTTCTTTTTCCGAACGTTTATGTTTGCTTTATATGCCTCGTTTTTACATATAAAGAGCTTTTGACTGGTAATTTAACTGATAGAGAGACTCTCGAAAGAGAGTGGATGAGGGAGAGAGAGACAGAGAGAGTCGGGGAGAGAGAAACGGGTTTCACACGTCTGACATTCCCACACTCGCGTCGCAAGTACATTAATTCACTCATTCGTACACCCTTGCATTCACTCATTCACCGCAGGGTCTTGTGCAATTGCTCAAGGACAACGGGGATCCAATTAGGAACCCTTCATAACCTTGTGAGCAACTGCCAAGCCATAAAGCGAGGTGATTGGTCAAAGGGGCTGTGATATCACATGCTCCAGTACAGTAACGAGCTGCCATGGGAAGGAACTTGCAAAGTTGAGCACTTTTTTACGTACACTGTAGCAGGACTCAATTAAATGGAGAAAATGGCTTCAGGGCACTATTAAACTCAAGGAGAGCTTTTTATTGCGTATGCAGTGCTTGCTATTATTTAAATGAAAAATGTTAAATATACTGGACACTTTGGACACTTGTGTATAACGGTTGATCACATATTTTTTTATTAATGTGGTATATACCTCCACTAATTTCATCCTCAACTGTTGATGAAAATAAATATTTACGTTTATTTTTGCGGCCTACGTCTACTACTCTTATAGCGAATATACAGTAGAGATCCTTTGAATGAGACTGTACCTGCGATTAAGGGCGATACAAATAAATTGCAGTTTAATAAAATACATGGATACATTTCATATAAATAAAATGTATCATTATTTATTTTTTTGCTTCAGAAATGATTTAATCTCTTTTTAATTCCACTACTGTCCTGTTGTGAAACCTGTATTTCCCAAGGGACTAATAGAGCACAGCGTATCTTGTCATTGCAGAGTGTGGTTGCACCAGTGGATGAGGACGTGGAAACACGATCCATGGGGCTGTGATCAGATCGACCTTAAATAACCGGTTGCGCTTACACTTGGTGCTTATTCTACATGGTGTCACAATACCATCAAAATACCAATATGGCTGACCACAGCCTTTCATGAAAGGTCTGAGAAATAGAATGCATGTAAAGCTATACTACGCAACTTCAATGGACCAGTGGACTTTACTGTTTTGGACTTTGAGAGATAAAAGTGTTGAGTTTTCAGTTTGTGTGTGCATGGTGTATATTGACATATTGTTAACCTTGTTATGCATACTATGGTAATGACTCTTGCATAGTCCAAGATACTTATTCCCAAAATATGAGCACAATCTCCACACACTTTGTTCCCCAGGACATTTTCTCTCATCAAAATGCTGCTATCTTATTGTATCAAACCACCATAGATGTGTGCATAAGAGTATGAGAGTATGAGAGAGAGGCTAATCCAAAAGCCCACAGTGAATTCTTTAATATTTAATAACAATGTTAAAAATGCTTATGTTATATTGAAGTCTAAGACAAGAACTTTTTTAGATTAACATTTTCAATTTAAAACTCTTCATCGTTATTGGCATCTGAGTGATGCAGATAAAGCTCTTTGAATATAATTGACAGGGTGTCTGTGGGATTGAATGTATGACTGAGTGACCGATTGACGTGTTGTGAGTGAATGACTGAGAGACTGATTGTGTGTGTGAATTGGTGACGGACTATGTGGTTGTTTGAGTGACTGACTGAGACTGTGACTGTCAGAGTTGCCAGAGTGAATGCCTGGCGGACGATGGTGCGACGGTGTGAGCAGACCTTGGTCGACCAGCTGCCTGACTGTCTTCTGCATGCTGGGCGGCTGGTTCTTCCACCAGCGGTAGAAGAAGGCCGTCTCCACGTAGATGAAGCGGCGCTCGGGGTTCTGCAGCAGCTGCCCCACCACCGAGTCCAGGATGTACTGGACCCCCGCGTGCTGGATGTCATTACGACCTGCACACACACACACACACACACACACACACACACACACACACACACACACACACACACACACACACACANNNCACACACACACACACACACACACACACACACACACACACACACACACACACACACACACACACACACACTTAAAAAAAGCAAACTTTAACAAAATTTATGAGTCCTTCACGTGACGTAAGGGATATTATTCTACAGGTCAGCTTGGGAGTGTTTGCAGTAAAAGCTTATGATTTCCACACGTTAGGTTGTTAAAAGGTCCAGGTAAAGGATTCAAGTTTAAATTGCACTTTTTAAAAGTGAATATTCAATCTCAATGCCTGCTTCTCTAAGGCAAACAACTCCAAACAGATGCTAAACATTTGAGTATGAAGGCTGTTTGTCAGCACTCAAATGCCTCAAATGTGGATGTGGTTAGTTTAGAGTTTGGTTTGGTTGACACGGCAAGTTGTCAAGTAGGACATCATATCACAGTTAAGGAAGTGGCATGTGGTGAGAATAAGTGAAAGAGATAGTTTTCTGCTCTCTGTAAAGGGAAGAGGTGCGTTATCCTGTGACCAGAACAAAAACAGCCTAATCAGGAAACTGACCTCCATAGAAGTACTGGTCAACAGTCTTCAGCCAGCCCACGTCATCGTGGGTGTGTGGCACCAGGTGGACATTGAGCATGTTGGGCACTGTCGCGTGGCATGACTACCACACAAACACACATACACACGCACACACGCACACAAATACACACACAGTGAGAGATGAGTATACAATAGTTGCAGTGTACCGACTGTTGATATCTGCTGTAAAAGCAGATTTTAGTGCGAAAGCAAGCGGATTTTGTCCCTTCTGTTGCCATCATCTTTGTGTGCATGCTCCTGAGTTTGCAGTCAGCACTTCACAAACAGCAATAACAAAAGTCAGCACTGTGAAACGGAAGTTGAACTTTCCAATAGCAGCGATATAACAGTACAGCCACCGCCGTTATCCAAATACTGTAAACCCAAAAATAGATAAGCACTATTTCACTTACCTTGTATCCGCAGGAGGAGGTGTCGTGGGACTGCTGATCGAGGGGGAAGCTTAAAACTGCAGAGTGAAAGTAGGAGAAATAAGTCAGCAGCAGCAGCAGCACAGGCGACAGGACCGCCATGTTGAAATACAGGCGGAGATCATGTGACATGTGTTTATGTTGGGCAGGGTCACGTGGCAACAAACCTGCCAATCAACGGTGGCAGGCAGGCAGGCATTACTTTAGAAAAGACTTGAATATCCGCAAAGGAATGACTTGTCTTTCAAATTCATTACATATTTTTCGATATTTAAAATGTTCTTTCCGCACAGCACTCAAACCAGCATAAGTAAATTTAGAGAAACGTACAAAATATTATCAATACACTACATGTAACAGTATTATAATTATTAATCTGTACCAATTTAAAAATTAGCCCATGAACAGTCATACATATTGTAATAAAAAACACAGTAGTGCTTGAGCAGTTAGGGTTAGGGTTAGGGTTAGGGGGTTGAGTAAACGAACGACACCCAACTGTTGAAACTGTTTATTGGAGGCTGTGTTACCGCGTCAAGGTCAAGGAAGTGAGGCAGAGGATGATGACCACTCCGCTACATTGGTCACATAATCAATACAAAATAAACTTAGTCTATTAGTATGGCATGTCAGAGATCAATCAATAGTCATATTGGTTTGTGGATTAACAAACTTTTTGGCAGAGATATTCTTGCTAGATAGAATGATGTTTGTCAGTGTCCCAGCAAACTAAGAAAGCGATTGAAGATGTGTCGAAGTAGACCTACTGATTATTGGTGATTGGACAAAGACAAGCTAACTGTACCTTGACCCGACCCCCCAATAAAATGAGGACATACAGGGATACCATAGTCTCCAGTGAGACACAGTCACCAGGAACCAGACGGGAAGGTTCACTGGAACATTTGTCATATTCTTAAACACAAAACACAGTTCGTACACACTTTTTATTTTACCATCATGCCTATAGTCATCCTTGATAAAAGGCATTCAAGACAATGTTTCCACGACGGGCAGTGGTCAGTTATATATCAAATAAAAATGTACATTCTGTAATGTTTGGTTACTCAAAAGGGCACTTTTCATGAGCCCATAGAAACGTTTCCTATTGACATAACCCATACCATTAACATATCATGAAGAGCACATTCATAGAAAAAATACATTGAAGCTATGAGTGATGTGCAATGAAAGTAATTTACATTACATGATTTCTGATTTTTAACCAGGACTGAAACAGTTTCATATAGATTATTTAGTGCAGAAGGATGCCTTGAAAGTACTTGCTTTATCTGACAAGCAACGAACAAAAGTATTAATTGCATAATGTTCATTGACTAAATATTATAATTTGTTAATTTAAACATCAAACAGCAAATGTTATTTGTGCCAAATAATCTATTATCAAAATTTGATATTATGAATTTCAATATCAATTGACTTATCGTTGCAAGTCAAACTCCAAAGCTAGAGGGCAGTGTTGGGCACATGTGAGTAAGACGAGGCGAGATATGCAAGAGGTTTCTGACGTTGTATTAATGTTAAGGCCTTCTTGGGTCATCCTAAATATCTGAATCAAACAACTCTGATTTGGTTAAAGGCACTCATGATACGTCTGCAAAAGGCACACGGGACCCTTATGAAACAATACACTAAACAGGATGAACTATTTCCTGAATCAGACCGCCAAAGTCATACATTTAGATTGTCAAGCCAATAACATGGACAATACAGAATGTTATCTAGGTATCCACTTTCACTTTAAACCGTTTTTAAATGACTAATAGGTCTACATAAAACATAAATATGAATCACGCGATTATCCTGAAGTGCATTATAGAATATCATCTCACACTAGATCCCCACATAATGACCTCAATATTGAGAAATAAAAATACTTATTTTTTTATAATAGTTTTTCATGCATAGAAACAATATCTCTGTTGAGTGTCCATTCACGTGTTAACATGTGTATAATAGAGCTACGTTCCTTTGGTGAGCAGAGAGCACAGCGAAACAGTAAAATAACAAAATGTTAATCCTCGTTCCAGCTGAGCTCTTTTGGTAGTAGACAGAAGAGGTAGAGACAGCGGGACAGAGAGACAGGGCCAGAGAGACAGAGACAGAAACAGTGAACGAGAGACAGGGCCAGAGAGACAGAGACAGAAACAGTGAACGAGAGACAGGGACAGAGCGAGAGAAAGAGAGAGACAGAGAGGTACCGAGAGAGACAGAGAGGTACCGAGAGAGAGCTAACTGAATGGCCGAGCCCGTCTGGGGGGGGGGTGGGGCTACGGTGGGAGCTACGGCGGCGTGCCCTTGCCGCCGCCACTGGGCGCCGGGTGGATGACCAGCGTGGCGTCCAGGTCCAGGCGGAAGGCGGGGTACAGCGGCTGGGAGAAGGGCCCCTGGAAGGTGTGCAGCAGCGTGAGCACGTCCGACACGCTGTAGAACGACAGCGCCCCCCGGTGGCGCTCCAGGAACACGGCCACGCGCGGGCACGGCGCCGACGCCACCGTGGTCTTGCGGTTGTCGTGCCACGCCGAGTAGCCCGTGTGCGTGCAGCGCAGGCGCCACGAGTGCTCGTTGCGGCCCAGCAGGCAGGGCTTGCCGCCGCCCTTGCGGCCGATGCCGCGGTAGGTGACGCCCACGTCCACCCAGCCGCCGCCGCGCCACTCCACCTCCCAGTAGCTGGCGCCCGAGAACTGTCCCTCGCGGCACAGCACCTGGGCCACCGAGTCGAAGCGCTGGGGGTGCAGGGGGTAGGCCTGGGGCTCCTCCCCGCAGTGGGCCCCCGCCGACGGGCCGGCCAGCAGCACCAGGGTGGGGTGGGCCGTGTCGGGGTCCAGGGAGAGGCCGCAGGAGACTGCAGGAGGAGGTGGAGAATGGGGAGATGGAGGGATGGGAGGGGGTAGGTGGAGGAATGGGGAGATGGAAGGAGGGGAGCGGTAGGTGGAGGAATGGGTATGGGATGGGGAGAAGGAGGAAGGGTGGCGGAATGGGTGGGGATTGGGGAGACGGAGGGAGAGGAGAGTGGAAGTGGAGGGAGAGGAATAAGAAATACAAAGTATTCATCATTTTGACCCTTTGAACGGGGACTTTGGACTTGTTATTAATGTAAGAATTGCCAAACAATCAAGCTTCTAACCACACAACGGAAGACAGACCGAGAGATATACAGCGAGGACAGAGTGACAGAGAGACACAGGTACAGTGCACGGTACAGTACATGCGGAGAAGATATGGGACACGCGTAATCCTCAGTAGCCGACGTGAATTATTGATGCAGAGCGGAGGTGTCAACTTGTTAGAGGTCAGAAGCGGCAGGTGACGACACCAGGGTGAACCTGACGTGTGCGCGCGTGTGTGTGTGTGCGTGTGCGTGTGCGTGTGTGTGTGTGTGTGTGTGTGTGTGTGTAGGGGGGGTGTGGGGGGGGTACGTACACCTGAGAAAGGCTGCTCTCATCCGCTGGTCTGAAGGCTGCAGAGACACCGACGACAGGGGGAACGGCACTGGAGCTGCTGGGAGGGAAACACACACACACACAATGACTTGGTCTGAACCCCAGGTGCTGTTTTGTTGCATCTTGTTCATATATTCACAATCATCACAATGCAAATCGTTTTTTTGAATTGTAGCAGGGTCTCGATAATGCTGCAGTGAAGAAGCTGTACTCAGGAACACACATTGGCCAGATGTGTTTAATACTGCTGGGAGCAGGCAGTAAATTAATTACCTAACTGATAATAAATAACCAACAGAAGGGGTGTGTGCAGGGTGAGCACCTGGGCTAGTTTTCCACGCCAAGCAAAAATATAATGCCGGGCTCGCTCCCCCAGGTCCACAGCCAGGTAACCTTGAGCAAGGCGCCCTAACCACTACCTGCTCCACACTGAGCTAAACTAAACAGAACAATGTGACAGAGGGGACTGGTAAAGAATAGAAAAGAAATGAACCTGGATCAAGTAGCAGCTCGCTCAACCCCAGAGAGAAGGGAGAGAGGATGGAGCTATATGTGAAGCCACAGACACAGAGAAGAGGGGAGATTAGAATATGGATGTTTAGTCTGTATGCATGTCCTTCCAAATGTTCCTATACCCTATAAAACAGTGGCGTCTAGGACTGCCCCAGGGTTTTGGTGTGCATCGTTGGCATGTAGTGTTACTTTTTAGTGTAGTTCTTTCACCATCTCTTTTATATTTTTGTTTTATATTGTATGCGTCATTTAATATATTCATTTCATTTCCAACCTGTATTTTGGTATCTTTTATTTCTGTACGATACCCGATATGATATGTGAAAGAATGGAAATGTGTATTATGTGTGTATGCATATTATAATATTTATGTTTGTATGTACGGATGTACGTACGTGTGTATATTCTGATAAAGGTCTCCAAAGGGCTTTACAGTCTGATTGTTGTGTCACACGGTAATCTTTAGGCCCATCTTGTTCATTGACCAGCCTGATCATAGCAGAGCAGCAGTTCAGTGTGCATGAGACCATAGATATAAATGTGTTTTCATTTAGTCAAACAACATGCCTTTTTTTATGTCCCTGACATTGGAACTTAACTCTGCAGAGGAACTCTTAGTGATCCTGACTGTGCTCTAATCCCGAGGTGGTGATGGTACATTAGAAGGGACAACACGAGGGACTGGAACTCAGCCAGCCTGTATTGTATTGGGTCATGTTCCCTGTCCTCTGGCCTGTGAATTATTCACATCCAGCGGTCCAAGGCGGTGTTAAATGCTGTGTTATAACCAGCCCCGAGCCAGACACACATGCACACACACGGACACACACAGAGCGTCTGGGTATGTGTGGTTGGGCGTGTGAGAGACACTTTCTGGTAATTTGAAACTTATATGTACAAATTTGAATTTATAGCCTTATTTCACAGTATACACAATGTAGACCTCAACTTCTTTAGTGTGTACTTTTATTCATCGCATTGTTACCGATATTGTGTATTTAGGTGTATCTTCAGTATTGATTTTTGCTTTCTCTCTTTCTTTATCGCTTTATGTATTCTATTGTCCTGTACTTGCTGATGCAACACCCAGATATCCTGTGTGGGATTCATAAAATCATATAGAAATGTGGGGACTAAATTTTTCCTTCTTTATTTCCTATTTCACTTTTTGTGTGCTTTGGCAACATTTCCCTTGCCGTCAAAGCTCTTGGAAATTGGAATGAATTGGACTGAGAGAGAGGAAAAAAGGAAAAGAGAGAGAAATAAAGAGAGAGGGGAACAAACAGTGCGTGTCTTACCTTTGACACATTCTCCTCCTGAGACACAGTTCTCGTTGACTGTGAAAGAGGAAGAACACACACAGGCTTCACCAGATAATCACCATCCTCAACACAGGCACGTGTCCAGTGTCATGTTTCCCCCATCCATCAACCCCATTATTCTGCTCCTAATCTGTCACTCTGGGCATCTCCATCCCTCTAACACACGATTAAACAATTGGTTAAACATATCTCTCTCTCTCTCCCAAGGTTAAAGGTATCTATCTTTCTCCCCC
>JAOPUD010000117.1:9737465-9749395 GCA_027122715.1 Trisopterus minutus
AGCACTATCAACTATATTCATGTGATGAAATATAGTGTTGGAGCATAGTGTTGTTTTTGGGTTCATTTCCACTTTAAGGTGTGTAGATACAGCTGGCCTGTGGACACGTTTTTGAAGTCTGGGGTCAAAAAGGTCAAAAAGAACCAGCACCACACCCCTTATGAGATAACAAAAAGTTAGTGTGAATTTCTCTCATAACTTTTTGTCAATATTAAAGAGAGGCCTGATTCTCACATATGCATGTTGGATGGTTAGAGTGTAGGTCTGTGAAGAACTTCAGGCCAAAATCTTACAAGCAAGCCACTGGGTGAGGTGCAACGGGATAGAGCACTTGCTGAGTAATTTCTTATAGGGCTGGAGTCCCCAAGTTGATAATCGTATGCGTCATCATCATCACTTTTTCTCTCTTAGCAAACTAGCTTACTAAACTGGCCTTGGGGTGCTCATGTCTGAACATATGGTCCAGCACTCGCATTAGTTAATTTCTCTTCATAATAGTTTTTATTTGTAATACAGCACCATTGACCATTGACAATCCACTACCACCAATCCAATCAACGAAGAAGGTTGTAACACAACCTAACAATGTATTTTCTCTATGTGGAGTGTGCTTCAGTTATAACCAGAGAGTATTAAAATATTAATAATACAAAAAGTATGCTATATGTCCGTGGTCATTTCACAGATTCTGTGAGACCAGGTTGCTTCCATCAACCGAGCTAAACACAAAACCGGACTTATTTCACTTAACCTCGCTTCTTTCAGCTAGAGTTGCATTCCATTAACGTGACTTAAGGGAATCTCCGCTTAGTAACCATGGCAACTTATCCGACTAAACTAACCTGACGGGTATTCCATCAAAGTCGCGAAACGAAAGCGGCGCTTAGTTGATTAAGCCCGGTTAGAACTAGCGCCAACTTCCACTTGAGGCTAAAGCCGTTCCATCAACGCAGTTCAGCCGCGCCTTGTTCAGGTTAGTTCAAGCCAGGCTACCGTTATCGTGGATTACGTGCGTTCACGAGATATACAACCAGCCCATAAGCGTGAATGTCGAATAATGGATCAAATGTCCGAAAAGGACCGAACAGGATCGTATCCAGTGGCAAACAGAAGCTTGTGGAGGTCTATGAGGAGCACACGGATATAATAACTCAAAAAGGGAACACTGTGACAATTAGTAAAACAGGGAGGCTGCCTGGCAAAAAAATCGCAGATCTGGTGAATACATAAGTAGTATTAAGCGTAATATATTTTAATTTAATATTGACCATGGATTTGAAATCAGGGAGATAGTCTTGAGTTAATGTGTTGGACTTGCTCCGTCATCCGGGGCTCAATCCCCATGCAATTATTAATATAGTAAGGATTATTTGAGAAATCAAATAACTTCTTGCCATTTATTATCCAATTCTTTGAATATTCAAAGAAATGGATAATTGGCGTTAATACAATTTATAAAGGGAACTACAAAATTAAGCAAACATCAAGGATTCTACAATATAGTCTCGACACAAACTCAGGTCTCAAGTATCACAGGGCGCTCAAGTATCACAGGGCGCTCGATACACCTCTCAACGACAAGACCTTTATTTCAACGCACACCTTTTGCATCGAACACAGTGCAACCAACACACATGCATGACACTCTCGGTAATGGTGCGATACAAAGAACACAACAGGATAACCGTACAACACTCTAATCCATTAATCCCACTTAATAAACACCCTTAAACCCCACCCAACAGATATAATGGGAACGTCTATTCCCGCAATGCAAATTCCCATGCTCCCTTGCGCAGGGCCCGAATAGGCATCCACGGCAATGGTCGCAACATTATTATTAGGGCCCGAGCCAACAATGGCGAAGGCCCTATTGTAATTGTGCTGATTATTCTTTGCATCTTTTATTATTATTTCACGAGTTCAACTGCCTTTTTGGAGGCCTTAACGTATTCAGAAGTTGGTGTGCGCAAGGAGAATGGTGAAAATGTTGAGAAAATTCATATTCGGACACGCTCACTAGCGCCACCTACAGGTTGCTACAGGTTGTTAGGCCACACAACACACACTGTAACTCCAATTGACTTCATTGCACATATGTGCAGGCAAGTGTGCTCTACAAAATTGCCATTGGGACTACTAAGCTCCGCATACAAAAATTTCCGCCATTTAGATTTTTTTGAAAAACACGTTTTTGCTAACTCCTCCTACACCGTAGATCTGATTCGCACCAAAACTTATATGGATCATCACTGCACCAAGTTGGTCAATCCGTATCAGAATCTTTGTAAAATAGTGTTCTGTTGAGAAGTTAGTAGCCAATGAACATCAAAGGGGCGGAGCTCTGGAAATCAATACCCATAATTCCATAACCTTTAACCCAATCAACACGAAACTTGTAGGAAATGTCGACAAATCTGCCTGGAACATATCCTGAAAGTTACAATCAAATCAACCACTCAGGAGCGCTACAGCAAATCAGCCATTTTGTGCCTTTTTCGCCATTTTGGGCCAATAGTACGGTTTGTATTGAAACAAACTACACTGTTGATCCAATTCCTACACTCACTGAGGTTGTTCTAAAGGCCTCAGCGATGAAAAGTTACCAAAAGGTCTTACATAAGTCAAAGGGCGTGGCCAGTCCGGCACCATGAAGTTCACTCTTTCGCCACTAAACTGCAAACTGTTATAACGTCAGTGTCCATTGTCCGATCTGGTCCAAACTTCACTTGTTTGATGACAGTCACAAACTGAACACGTCTGCACTGCAACATTGACTCGCAATCAGAGCGTCACCTACTGGCGACAGGAAATGTCATGTTTTATACTTTGACAAAATCGTCCTAGCAGCTTTATCAGATTCGCCTCAAACTTGGTCAGCAGGTACTCACGTCTTCAATGATTAAAGGTTTTCAAAAGCTTTTACATAAGTCAAAGGGCGTGGCCAGGCCGGCGCCATGAAGTTTGCTCTTTTGCCACTAAACTGCAAACTGTTATAACGTCAATGTCCATTGTCCGATCTGGTCCAAACTTCACTTGTGTGATGGGAGTCACACAGTGACTGCGGTTACATGGTCGGATCAGATCGACTTAAGATCGATTAAGCCATATAACGATGTTGCCACTCGACGGGGGGGCTGTCACTTGTCTGAGTATACATGCATCAGATCAGATTCGAAAAATGGCCGGAGACCCGGCTGAATCTGCTACGCTAGGTGGCACTGTAGCCATTTCACCAAGTGGTACTAGAGCCACTTCCGGTTCACGGCTACGTTAAAGCAACAACAATCTTCATTCGATACGTTCATTACACGATTATGCTTCTGCATGTTAACGCAGTCACTGAACACGTCTGCACTGCAATATTGACTCGCAATCAGAGTGCCACCTACTGGCAACAGGAAATGTCATTTTTTTACACTATTACCGCTCCTTCTAACAGAGATTGATCACCTTTAGCTTTGACGTACATGCATGACACTTTGTAGGTACATAGAACCTGTAGAGATGTACAAAAAAGTATGTGGGACCCAAACCCTAAACCTAACAGGAAGACAGCCATTTAGCATTTTATGTGAAACCTTAAGCCATTTTTCGCCATTTTCATGCAGTGTATTTTAACGAACTCCTCCTACACCGTTGATCCAATTCCTGCCAAACTCACTGAGGTTGTTATAAAGGCCTCAACGAATAAAAGTTATCAAAAGCTTTTACATAAGTCTCTTGGACCAAAACCCTAAACCTAACAGGAAGACAGCCATTTCACAATTTATGTGCAATTTTTGGCAATTTTAGCAGATTTTTCACCATTTTCATGCAGCGTATTTTTACGAACTCCTCCTACACCTTTGATCCGATTCCTACCAAACTTGGTGAGCCTCTAAAGGCCTCAACGATTAAATTTTTTTCAAAAGGTCTTGCATAAGTTAAAGGGCGTGGCCAGGCCGGCACCATGAACACGAATGAATTTCTACCATTTGTACCTACCTTCCACCGTGTACGTTGTCTGATATGATCAAAACTGCTCACGTTTGATGAGAGTGCCGCCCTGAACATGTCGGCACTGCAATATTGACTCACAATCACAGCACCGCCTACTGGAGACTGCAAATTGCACCGCTCATTCTAAGAGATGATAATGCAGCCACTGGACAACCAGCGACGTAGCGGTGGCCGGGTAGGCGGCCGCAACACTGGCAGGCGGTCGTTGCGTTGCCGAGTTGCGTGGGTGCTCGGTCCTGTTCATCACTGCTTGTAGTTTTAATTATTATTATTATTATTATTATTATATTATTATTATTATTATTACCCAGACTGATTATAATTAACTAAATGTTGCTTACGTTGTAAATGTTTTAGTATGATGAGTGTATGTATGGATGGATGTGGATTAGGTACCAACAGTGGAATGAATTGATGTTATCTATTCACAGTGAGACTCCATTGAAATGTCAAAGAGCCTGCGTCCATGCACTGATTGGTTCAGATCCAGTTCAGCTAAGGATAGCCTCAACAAACTACAGGAGAGGTCACACAGTCCGCAACAAACTCTGTAAAACCCCATCGCATCCGAATCCTCCATGTCACCAAAGACATCCAACTTATGCAAAAAAAGGAACAACACTCATCAGTGGACATGAGGACCAATACATTACAACCATACAAAGGTCAGAAATGAGGCAAGCCAAGTCAAATTAGAACAAAGGATTTGAACAGATGATGGCCAAATACCATATCTACATTATACATGCACTTTCTCCGGACTGGCCCAATGCCGAGGACGAGGATCAAACTAAATAAACTAAAGAAAATGAACACACCCTGTCAAATCCAAACACTGTAGTGGGTGAAGCCACTCTAGTGGTCCCACAGTGCTCACCACTGTGCTCGACAGCTGGCTCCAGTTTTCACCAAAGCCAACGGTCAGTACCAAGTTGGGTCAGTTGGTACCATCAGCTAGCTTAGTCGGCTCCAGCCCATCCAGAACCAAAGAACTCCTCAGACACCCCCTTAAATAAACCCAGGACTGATGCTTTTATGCTAAATAGCACATACTTGAGTAAAAAGAGAGGAGCCTTTTCTTCTTTCTCCCTCTCTCTTTATTGCATGCCTGAGTAGAGAGGATAGCATTACCAGCAGATGAGGGGGTGCAGCGGGGGGAAACTAAGAGAAGAAGGGTTGTTGTCATGGGAACAGCAGGGATGCATGGCTGGAGGCGGGGGGAGGTTTGGATCAGAGCCATCAGAGCAGCAGAGCACAGCATGACTATAGCTACAGAAGCCCGGCCCTTTCTCCCAGTCACAGGCCTACAACTCCCACCAACGGAGGTACTGTGCTACGGTAGAACTAGCCTACACTTTGGTGTTTCAAACTAGCTCAAATGTCATCAAATATTTACTGTATAGATTTTAAGCATTGGTCAACACTGACATTTCCCTGGCTTGTATTAACCTGATACAAATGGCTGTCCTACCCAAATTAAATACCTCTTCCAACGTTTCCCAGTATTTATTAGGAAAATTGTGACCAGGCTACTTCCTCCTTCCTAAGGGGAAACAAACCACGGCGCTTTAAGTAAGTGTGAGTTCCTAACAGCTAAGGTCCATGGGGGGGGGGGGGCCTTCAAAATTTACTTAATCTGATTGAGCTGCAATATTCAGGCCCCGTTCACACAGAGCTGATTTTTTGGTGAAACCGCATGAGTCTTGTGCGTTTGGGCCGACCGTCCAGATGGATCCGGTGCCCGAAAACACACTTTTCTAAAACCAGGTCGCCCACCAGCTGGGGCGTTGATTTTTTTTTTTTGGTGTATTATTTTTTTTTTTCTTGGTAAATTGAATTACTAATTGTACATAAAAAAAGAATTCTGCTCAATCTTAAAGGTTTAACAACTGCTTTCTCCTCCTCGACTGTATGTTTATATACAGCACACATGGGCTTGATGTGCGCAGGTTTGATGCGCTTCACTTTTTTTGGTGGAGAACCAGCGCCACACAGTTGCCGTGGATATGTACTACAGCATTTCTACAGCTCGATGCCTTTTCGCAACGAGTCCGTCTTTACGGAGATATTCGTGAAACAAAGGAAAATGGATTGTTTTCACCTGGGTGGAAGGGGTTTCAGTGGCTTCTCTACTGGTCTGATCCAGAGAACACATGTGCATGTGGGTATGCTGTTCAGTCACAGGAGGGGGGTGTGTGGTGGTGAGTCCACTGAGATGGGAATCTGAGAAGGTTGCACCTCTGAGTCCAAATGTTCATCATCAAGGCCAGTGTCTCTGAATAAGCTTGGGTGTAACTTCATCAGATGTTGCCTGTTCCTCCTTTGCATCCTCCCTGCCAGTGTTTAAACAGTGGCAGGCTCCCAACCGCATCGCATCTGCATGTGCATAGTGTCTCCTGGGGTCAACACTGGCAGTGGCTTTGCCCGCTGGTCGTGGTGTTGCTTTTGGCGGGCATGAACATGCTGTGGTGCTGGCTGACTGTTTCAGCTCGGTACTGGAACGTGGGAGTGTGCTCCGTAAAATCAGACAGTCCTGTCACCGGTGTGTTCCTCAGTGACAGCAACACCAGATGTGGGTCAGTGCCGGTCTGCGTTGCCATTCCATTAGAAGAGGGGAAACCTGGGCTGGAGTGCGTGAGCTTAAACTCCCATGAGGCTGCAAATGCCTTCATCTCATAGCTGGCGAATGGGATGAGATCGCTCACTATCTCTCTAGGAATCCCGTGTCTTGCAAAGACTGATTTCATCTTCTGAATCACTGTGTAAGCTGTCTTGTCAGACAGGTTGAGCACTTTAGGATATTTTGTCAGGTTATCTACTAACAACAGGTAAGACTGACCAAGTAGCTTGAAGATGTCGGCTCCGACTTTCATCCAAGGCAATTCTGGTACCTGATGTGGTATGAGTGGCTCAGCCTGGTGTTTGGGCTGGAGCTGCTGGCACTACACACACTTCTCCATCATTGTCTCTATGTCTCGTCCCATGCCAGGCCAGTATAGGACTTTTCTTGCTGTGGCTTTTGTGTGCTGCACGCCTTGGTGAGCCAGATGCAGCTTCTCCAAAATCACACTCTTGAAGCTCTCGGGTATTATGATTTTGTCACGACCATGACAATGTCATTCTCAGTGCTGATATTGTCCTTCACTTGCCAGTAGCTGTGTAGTTTCCAGTCCAGACTTTTATTTTTCGTAGGCCAGCCTTTCACGTGTTTCTTAAACACAGCTTGTAACACGCTATCTGCTGCCGTTGCCCTTTTCAGTTGGCTGAGGTTCTCCTCACTCAGAGCATCTGTAGCTCCCAAGGCATACACAACTCTCTCGTTACAGGGGTTCTCGTTGATATTGTCACCGTCTCTGTACATGTGCTTGCCTGGTGTGTATGTTACGTTGAGATCATACCTCTGTAATTGTAGAAGCATTCCTTGCAGCCGCACTGGAGCTTTGCTCAGCAGCTTGCGCATAATGACCTCCAAAGGCTTATGATCGGAATGCAGTTACTGGTCTGCCATAGACATAATGAAAACCTTTTGGCAGAAAACACAATGGCCAGCAACTCTTTCTCTATTTGTGCGTACCTCTTTTCTGTGTCGGTGAGCGCTCGTGAGGCATAGCACACTGGGTGGCCATCCTGCAGCAGACAGGCACCCAGTTCATCTTTTGAGGAATCAGCCTGTAGAGTCAGCGGCTGCTTGCGATCATAATACCTTAACACTGGGGCTTGTGTGAGGGTAGACTTCAGTGTCTGTAGTGCTGCACTGTGGTGTGGGCACCACTGTACTTACACCACTATATCCTTCTTCAGTAGCTGTCTGAGAGGAGCCGTAAGTGAGGCTTCATTTGGTATGTACTGCACCAGGAATTTTGTCATTCCCAGCAGACGTTGGAGACTTTGTTTGTCTTCTGGGGTTGGCATGTCGACAATCGCTTTGATCTTTGTGTCGTCGGCCTTCTGTCCTGCTGCCGTGATGGTGTCCTATATACTTTACTGTGTCGACTTTGAACTGAATCTTGTCTTTGTTGAACTGAACATTCGCAGTCTTTGCTCACTCCATTACTTTCTGCAGGATTGCATCATGTTCCCGCGCTGATGACGCTGCTATTATCATGTTGTCTGCTATGACGTACACCCCTGGAATGTCGCCAAAGGTCTCACAGTTCTTCTGTTGAAACACTTCACTTGCAGACTTGATCCCGAATGGGAGTCTGAGGGAGCGGAACCTCCCCCACGGTGTGTTAAAGGTGCATGGTTTAGACGATGGCTCATCTAGCTTAATCTGCCAGTATCCATCCTTCTGATCTAAGATGGAGAAGATGGATTTCCCAGCTAATCTGCTCCGCACGTCTTCGGGAGTAGGAATGGAGTAGTGCTGGAGCCTCATTCAGGTTGCAAGGAGCTAAGCACTCCCTTAGTGCACCATTATTTTTCTTTGTGGCAACAAGATTGGTCACCCATTCTGTAGGCTCGTTAACAGGTGCTATCACCTTTCTGTTCTGTAAGTCCATGAGTGTCTCTCAGTGAGTCCATAATAGAGAGGGGTACATTACTGCATGCATGAATCACAGGCGTGACGCTGGGGTCAATGTATGTGATGAACTCCAGGAAACTCGCCCAATCCTATGAAGACATCTGCATACCTCTGTAGTAGCTCCTCTTGGGTGGCTGAAGGTTTTCCTTGTTGTGGAGTTGCTGCTGTGAGTGCATCCACCCTTCTCACCAGCTGCAGCTCCTCACATGCCTCTCCACCCAGAATAGGCTTGTCTGAAAGTACTCACATGAAAGTTCAGTACAGCTTCGCTTTTGAACATCCTGCATTCTAAAGATGCAACGTCTTCTGCTGGTAGGCGTGCTCCACCAAAAGCTATTAGCACAGTATCTGTAGGCCTCAACTGAATGGGACCTGGTAGCTGCCGGTATGGGAAGCACATTTGCATCGGCACCTGTGTCCCGCTTTAAATTAATTGCAACACCTCTGATTGTAGCTGTTACGTGCCATACGGTGCCTTTTGCTTGGTGTGCTGCTTTCTTCTTGTTCCCATTTCCAATCATGCCAATGTAGAGAGAGTACACATCGCTTTCTATGTTATTCATAGTCTTTGGTCTATAATTGCTGCTTTCCTCTGTGCTAACCCTGCACACCTTTGAGAAATTGTTGTTTTTTCCACATTTGTGGCACACAGCGCCATAAGCGGGGCATTGACGGGGCTCATGCGTGTTTCCACATTTATGGCAGACACTTGTTACCTGCTTCTTGTGGCTTGGTATGTTCCAGCTGCCCTTACGTGTTTGCCCTCCTGTTGTCCTTAATGCATCCACTGCGGCGCTGTGGACAACTGGTGACGCTTGCATTGCTTGTATTTGTGTCTTGGCGAGCTCTGCAGATCTACATGTTTCTATGGCTCTACGCAAAGTGAGCGCATTATCACGTAATGCATTATCAGTCTCTCTTTCAGACGAGTGTCATTTATGCTAAACACTTATATATCCCTGATCATGTCATCTTAATTTCTGCCAAACTCAGTCTTTGCTCTTTTGACGCAGCTCTGTGATAAATCTGTCCACTGATATTCCTGATGACATTGTGTGTGACCAAAACTGATGGCGTTCGAAAACTACGTTCTTTTGTGGGATGCAGTAGTCCCTGAATGCTACCAGCACTTCCTCCATCGTTGGTTCCTCTGCTTCTTGGGGAATGGTATGCGTATTATACACTTCCAGGGCCTCCTCGCCGACAGTGTGAAGTAGAATGGCTATTTTAACCTCGTCCTTATCAACCGCACCTGAAGCGACCATATACAGCTGAAAACGTTGCTCCCATCTGCGGCAGTTTTCAGCGATATTGCCTTTGAGGATCAGCGGTGGCGTGGCTTAAACTGCTCCATGTTCGCGCGCTAGCACTTGTTAGCTGCCTGCTAATCTTCCGTAGTTAACTTGTTTTTTATACCGTCCTCAACTTACTCCGTAACTCCGTCTTCTGACACCATGTTGTAGCTTTATGTAATGCTGGTTATTGTACTAATGTTACTGGGTTACTTACTCAAGCATATAATAGAAATACACGGAGGCAAGGATGCAGTACGAGCTGATCTTTTACTGGCGCTCAAATCACACACCAGCCAGACATCCGCAGCCGATCCCAGAACCCAGCAGTAGTGACAGTACAACACAGTTGAGTACCGAGCTCAATCCAATACACCACACAGTGCACATGAACAGTCCTGTCGTGAACACGCGTAGCGTGAGCGTCATCACTGACGAGGGGTCTCATTATTATGGAGTGTTCCAGATGCCTCGGAAAGCAGCCTTCCGAGTTGTAAGAGGGGAAATCTCCCAGTTTTCTTGCGGCATTTCACGGAGGCACGCCCCCTTTCTGTCGGTCCCCCTTGGAATTCTGAGAGTATACCGAGTTCAGTGAGGCGACTCGGCAACAAAAATAGCTGCGCCCATAAAGATATTTATTTTTGTTGTATTTGTACCACGTTGGTAATTTTAATGTTGATTTTAAATGATCTTACACACTTGATTACATTGATACTTTAATCCGGTCACCTATTTATGCATTGCACGGTCTTGCTGTGCGTGCAATACAAGAATAAGTCGTATTGTTTGTTGCTGGTGTGGGAATCATGATGTCACGTGACGGATGTCACACGACCGGCAACTGATTAGGCAGGAAGCCATCAAAGTTGCCAGGTAAACACACGGTATCTTGCCTTTTCACTGCGTCCACCTCGGCTCTCTCCCCGTGCACAGCGATAGACGTTCCCATTCCTTCCTAGGGAACTGGAGCCAGTCCTGGCATGTAATGCTGAGTGTGTTAAGCCTGTTTGTTGCTATTGCGCACTTACCTGTTCACATCTGCCACCTGTTGCGCTGACCGCATTGTTTTTTGAACATGGCCGTTTTTATATCACCCTTTTATGTTTCATGTTTTAGGTCACTGACGTGATGTACGGGTTGCTGTGGCCAGTAAGGAGCCTCACTACGGGTAAACGAAGCACACATGCTTAGTTGTATTTTATTTACTTTTAGCCATGCTATTTATAATCTTATTATTCTGTAGAGTGGACGTCCCTCACTCCTGCTTCCTGACTTGGTCGGCCACAGGCAGGACTAGTGTGTATGTGTAGGATACTCATACGAAGGAGGATCATATTTTATAATTCCAAATGACTATTTGCTGCAGGTTATTCCATCGGGCTGGCAACTAATGTTACTTTGTTCGTGCTTTTAAAAGGGACCAGGCCAGCAACTGTTACCTATCATTATTTTATATTTCCTTGTTTGTTGTTTTCTTTTGTATGCAAGCTATTGTTTCATTAGAATTATGTAACTTGGACTACTCTCCTTTATATTGCAGGGATCTCCATACGAGGCTGGGCCCGTGGTGACGCATGTCTGGCCTGCTGTGGTAGGACTGAACGGTTTGACACTATGTACTGCTAAACGCAATGTTATTATTTACGTTTGTGTTAAGTATTAACACATTAGTGCTTTTCCCTTTTGTTTCCCTTTTTCGTTTCTTTTGTTTAGCAGGTAAAAGTTAGCAGCAGGTTGGATATTCGCCGGATATTCAGTTTTGCAATCGGATTCATCCCGCAATCGGCGTAATCAACACAATTGCACTATATTACGGGTGTAGTATGTTGAGGACAGTATAGGACAGCGTATTGACAAAAAATCACACCGGAATTGGTTGTTGCTATCGATATCTGTGCAAGAACAGCACTGTAATCTACGGTCCGGCTGCAATCTGTTTTAGGGACCGTCCACAAATTACACCCCACAGACTGGTGGCATAGACGTTACCATGGAATTGTTTCAGGAAAGAAATCACCATAAATCAATAAAAACACATTTTCTCATTCTGATTGCTGTAGTACTTGCCAATGGTGGGATTTTACTTACTACGGGTCATTATTTGTTGACAT